>MQRK01198362.1:136851-152000 GCA_001938485.1 Girardia tigrina
CAAGGCCGCTTTTAAAGATAGACTTCGTGGTTTCGTGGTGGCCATAATCCGTAAGTTCCCTGTTTGGTATATTATAGTTTCGAAAATAGAAGGTGAATCGTGAGTGTATAAAGATTCTAAAAAAAAGTAAAAAGCCTTCAAAAACAGGTTTCTAAATTCCATGGATATATATACCTATATAGAAAGTAAGTTAATAAAAATATATATATGAGCTATGTAGTGACCTTCCTTATATTATATAAATATGAAAATTAAATATAAAAGATTTAAAAAATCGATTTAAATATAGATTTTTGTTATAATATTGTAATTACAGTTTATTTAGAATAAATATTTATAATTGTTCTGTGGAATTTTTACTAAAAGTGGAGATATCCAAAGAAAAAAGAATCCTCTACAAGCTATTAAGAAAAAATTTTGCTTGTGTTTGAAAAAGTTTTGATTTATTAATTTTAATAAAAAATGTCGGGCTCTATATTTATGAATTGTTTGCCAAAGAAGAAAGAGACTTCAATAAATGCTATTAAATCAAACGAAGATGAATCGTCCAGAACGCCACGGACGTCTGAATCGCCGTTCATAACACATAACATTTAGGTTTAGCATTCTCTTTCTCCTAATTTTCAAGATTGAAATCATCATATTTAAACTGGAAACAAATTTTCAGTTCCTCTAAAAAAGATGCATGATGAACTGCAGATTCAATGTCAGAATGAAACGTAAGACTAAAACTATAAAATTATGAGTTAATGGAATCAGTACGATAGATTTATGATATATAATTAAATGATACTTATTCATCTTCAAAACAATATTTCAGCCAAAATAATACATTGTTTGCGAGAAAAAAGACAAAAAATACCACGACGACAACAAAATGAACAATTTGACATTGAACAACCAAACACATAATAATCACCGGAAATGGGGCGTACAAGACTGTTGACATTCATCTTGTTTAACAATGCTGTGATTCTTGAAATCGATATCATTTGCCACTGAATTAACAATTGTTCCCATAAACTTTATCGCTTATTATTTTTATCTTAGTGTTTGTTTTTTTGTATTTTTCTTTAAAACAGTTAATATAAGATTTATATTACACGTATGAACAATCTGTTAAAAATACGAAATAATCTCATATACAAAAATTCTCATTTAAATCAAAACTCCATATCCTCAAGAATACCTGTAATTCGTTCGAAAGTGTTTATTTGTTTTCTTCATATCCGACGATCGATTTGGCGAAACTTTTCGTCGAACAAATCCTATCAAAGACAACGGCTATTATCCTATTCTATTGTATAGACGATCGTCAGGAAAAACCGAACTTAAATCAAAAGTAACTAAGACAGTAATAGTTTGTTCAGACATTTCTTAAAGACACAATCTCTTTCATTAGTGATTTAGTCCTACACCTTCTTTTTATTCTGAGTTAGAACTGTTTATTGCGTTTCACTAATATATTATTCAAATTCTAATAAACTTTTGTTATTATTTTGTTAATTTAGCTAAGTTGTTATACTAGATATTATTGATAAAGCAGATTTTTTACACATGTATTGTAAGCATTCTCTGACATTTCCGATAAATAAATGAACTATTGAGAAATAGACAATTTAGCAATATTTATTAAATTCAAAAAAACTGACAATCCATACATTAATTAAACAAATGTATTTTCATGAGTTTTTTAATATAACAGTATTCGGATCCAATTATAAATAAATATATAAATATAGCATAAATAAGTTAATTATTGAGTTATAATGAATTTCTCTTACATGTATAAATAGATTAAAGAAATAAGTTTGTATAAAACTCAAAATTAGTTTAATTCAAAAACTGGTTTCTCCATAAAATAATCTTCAGTATAATGATATTGAAGAGGTAACCGTCCGGTCTTAACTCTAGCAATATAACTTCCCAACTACTTTATCAATAACACTCATGAATTTTACACCTGTCGCACGATATCAAGAACATCCCATAACATGTTATTATAATCTAATAATTCATAGAGGATTATTATTTTTTTGGGTCCCAGAATTTTCAGACGCTAAAATATTTGATCATAGATCATTAGAGATCGAGAAACGCCACTTTTAAATACTTACATTTGATTGGATAAATAAACTTGCCTTTTTAACTAACATTATTAAGAACATTAATTGGGTTTTCATTACATTTATTAGCATCACAATTTGAATTACCACTACAACAATTCTCCGTAAAACTTGCGTAGCTCGTCATCGTTCTTGATTGATAATCTTTAATAATATTCTTTAACGTCTTATTATTCAAACAAATTTACATTACAATTTAATTATTACAAAAATAATTTATACTTTAAATTTGAAATAATTTTTATTTATTTTAAGAAAATATTATGAAAATATTATTTGTGAAATATTAGTTTAATTTTAAAGTGATTATTTAAATTTTAATACTTGATTAAACAACCCGACGTTTTAAAATATTTAAAATATCAATCTTCCATCTGGGTGGGAGAAACACGATCCTAAAAGAACATACCAAACAACACACAATAAACACCATTCAAAAAGGGTTAAACGTGTAATTTTATTTATCCAATCCCACTAAGGTATTTTAAACCACTTTTTCCGACGAGAAGAATTTTTAAAATTTATATAGTTTTAAAAAACCTTGTAAATAAATAAACTTTATTCAACACATAATAACTGAATTAAAACCTGTTAGTCCTGTTTTCGTTATAATGTCCACATTCCCTTTCTAAAATATAACAATCACACGATTCACAAGAGCAGGATGTTGAAGATGATTGATTCGGAAGTGACCCACAAATATCGCAGTCACTTGGTCGGTTGTCACTGTTACATTCGCAAATATCGCATATTAATCCGTGAGAGATTTCGTGCAGATCTTCATTGTTTACTGTTAATTGCTGTGAATTTTTACTATCTTCTTTGGAATTTTGCAAATGAAATGACGTTTGGTTTCTAGTATTATCAATAATAACAACGATTCCAAATAAATATTTAATTTGTAAAAAAAACAGTTTAACAATCAAAATCAGCACTCCAATTTTTTAGAACAATTTATTAATAATTTTGGAGAGTTAAATTAACATTAATTTCGAAGTTTATACACCAAAGTAATGATTAATAATTTCATTACGTCCTACTTGAAGATAATAACTATTATTACTTATTTGTCTTGAATAACTTTTGTGAATTAAGTATTAATTAATCAATTAATATAACTATTTAAAAGTACATTAAACTGTTTTTCTAGCAATAATAACAAATATAGAAGATTATAGAAGAAGAATTCTAATACTTATACTACTAATAATAATAATGAAAAAAAATATGAAAAAGAGAAAATGAAAAGTAAATAATATTTAAAGAAAAAAATCGAAAAATATACTTAAAATCCTTTTAAATATACTTACAAGCTCGCTATCGAATTTTCAGATTCTGATATCAAATCCGCTCTTTCGGTATCAATGTTTGGAACAGTATTCTTTTGTAACATTGAGTTTACTTCAACATCTATTTCTACGGACTGATTTAATTTATCCCTACGATTAGCACAATGACGAATGCATTTGCGATGATAATGTTCGTATTTATGACAATGATTTTTTATGTGACCTTGATAATAATGATGAAGTCCATATCTGTCGCGATATCTTTGTAGAAAACTTGACTGACCCCTCTGGCAACGGGATGATGCATTCATGTTGGTTTCAACAGCATCAAATGTAGAAGAGTCTCCAGTTTCAGGATCACTGGAAATAAGACCTGCTTCTAACAAAGGATTTGGTCTGTTGTGAGAGATCTTGTTTGACGTTACTCCAATAATACCACAGGCTTTAAGGATATCAACTTTACACATGGGACAACTGCGTTGTTCAATTAGCCAAGAATCAATGCAAATTTTGTGAAAAATATGCCTATAACATGAAAACAATAAACTATTTTTTGAGATTAGATAAAGGTAAATGAATTATCAATAACCAAAGGAAATAATGAGTTTTAAATCGAATTTTATCAACATAATAAATAGTGAATATTGACGATTTCACATTTAGATTTTTGTTAAATGAAAATCAAATAATATTTCTTATAAAAACCGAAAAACATTAATAACGAATAATTAGAAATATAAATTTATTTGTAATGTTATAAATAGAGACAAATTCTGTCTGATAATACTTCACAGTATAAAATCCTATTCTCATCATAGAATCACTTGCTTAACTCTATTGACGCTGACTACAATTTGAAATTCTTTTCATAAACACTGAATTATTTATAGGTTCGACTACTCGGTCTCGGTCGATATAGCATACTTAGCAATTATCAGCAACTCAGCACAATATTCCCTCCCATGCAGAGTACATAAAGAAATCAAAATATTTTTAATAATATAAAAATTAATTATTGAAAAAAAAACAACTCAAACCATGCTATCAAAATATTCATATTATCGCTCAGGTGTTTGTTTACCCTGCGTTCCCGTTACTTGCAGCGATTGTAAAAAGTTACAACAAAGATTATACAGCAAGTCGTTCTAGCATGCATCGCTTTATGTTTTAATATTTGTTTAACTTTTTACACTCGCTGCATAAACGGTAACAGTTCTGAATTCTAAATGTTTCATGCTGATATTTTTATCGTTGACAGTTTAAATTCCAATTCAAACTCGTTTTTCTTTATATCATTAGTCACTAGTCAATATGCAATATAAATGAGTTCTGGAATAATTAGATATTTTCGCTTTTTGATGAAGCTTAATAATCGGTGACCTAAAAACAACAAAACGGTTCATTAAAATTAAACGATAAACAGTGATATGTCCAAGACTCTGAATGGATTAACCCAATTGGGACACAATACTTAATATATAAATTATTCAGTATTAGAAATTTGTGGAAATTTAAATTTTTCAAAACCTCGACACGAATTAAAATACTCGGTATCGGCAGTCGGTTAGGTAGGAAATTACTTAAAATGCTCGGTTCTCGGTACTCGAATAAAAAGCCTACCCGGTACAGCTCTAATTATTTTAATTCAAAATTACCAAGTAATTTATTCAATAATTAATTAATAAACTTACTGCAATAACGTGAGATTATTCAAGGTAATAAATGTAACATAATCGTTTGGGCCACATATGCGACCTTACGCGTACACAGTGAAGGCCACAAATGCGGCCTTACGCGTGAATAAGGTTAACAGAAAATTGAAAAACATTTAAAAAGAAAAAATATTTAATATCAAAGATAAACAGAAACTATACTTGAAAAGCCAATCTCTAATTTAAAAATATTTCTTAAATTAAAATAAATCTAGAACTTTAAAGTTTTTAATCAAACTGTTACCGACATTCTATAATTGTAATCCAAACTTCCGAATCAGTTAGATCACACTAACTTTTATTCAATTTCTAATTATACCAGTTCATTGTATCAGATCAAGTCAGATTTATAATATGTAACTATCCGTTAGGTAAGGTTTGAGTCTCTTTTCATTCGTGATTTGCTACCTTATAAAACTCTTCGCTTTATCCGGTATTAGGGTCTTTTTGTTGAAAGTGTTAATTTTTATAAATTTATAATAATTATTATTTATTTATCTATACAGATGTTATTATTATTTGACACTTATTAGATGTTTCAGACTGAAACATTTGAGAGTTGAGTTTACCGCATTGCATAGTATTATATATAAAATATCATTATTTTTCGTTATTTTAAAATTATTTGCTTAAAATATTAAAAATTGAAGTAATATTATTTTAAATGTATTTTTATTTTAATTTAAATTTCATAATTCATTAAAAAAAATTAATTATTTCTTAAAATTGTTTAGGAAATAATTCCAATTATTATTTTTCATAATTTAACACATAATAATTTATATTTTTTCAATCATTCGAAAAACATTCTAATAGTAGTAAAATATAAAACAATGCTTTTTTTTTAAAAACCACGTTTTATTATCAATGATTCTATGGTGGCAAACCACAGAGACGATAAAGATCAACTCAAATTTTCTCTGGGCAGAATTTTACGGGTTTTCAACAGATCGGAATCAGATTCGGAATGAGGTTCGATAATCGGTTGGACTGTGCCGATTTCTGGAGTTCGACTTTCAATAACTTAATCGATTCGGAGCCGAGATTTCAGATTCACTACTCGAACGAGTTATCTGATCGAGCCGGTTCAGGTGCCGAAATGACCAGCTGATTGAGGGGTGCTTTTTGATGTGTTGCGGTGTGCTCCAATTTAGAAATCGCAGTGGAATCATGAACTATACGATCTGATTCAAAGATTCTTTGATCGAATAGTTCTTTGTCGAATGCTGATTTGGATACCCCGATGTTTAGAGCGCTGTTTCCGCACCTGAAAGCACCAAAAAGTTGTTTTTCCCATTAGAAAATTATGGAAATTATTATACTCCGGGTCTTCAAAATCAATATTGATTTTGAAAATTCATCATAATAAAGATATAACCAAGTCTGTTGTGGTATAAAATGAATGAAATCGAAAGTATACAATGTTTAACTGAGTCTGATGACATTCAGTCACAAAGCTGAATGGTTTCCTAAAATCGAAGTCGCACTTTAATGAGATTTAGAAAACAAAATAAAAGTTTTTTTCAAAAAATTGTTTTTTAACAAATTCGAATCTTTACGAAAACACACTAAAATTGAATTCAAAAGTATTCATCTTCATACGGAAGCCAGTAGATTCTGTCATGTTTTGAAATGTGTCTAAATAACGGGTACGTATCATTTGGGCGCCATGATAAAATGTTCATTTGGGCGCCGCAATAAATAAATCTAAAAATGTTTTGTTTTAATCAAATATTTTTTTAAATCTAAAAATGTGATAAAATATATTAAATTTATTAAAGTAATAATTTTATATTTATCAAACATTTTATAAAATTATTTAAAGTTAAAAAATATTTGATTTAAACAAATTTATTACTTTATTACATTTAATTAAATATTTTAAAAATATTTTATTTTAGAAAGTTTCTGTTTTAATTTTTAAATCGTAATTATTATACTTTATTATTAATTGTTTTGAATTCTGTGTTAATTTAACAGTCAGTCAAATAAATAGGCTCCCAGGGCCTTTCGACAAAGGCGATGTACAGACAAAACCGTCTCGATGCGGACTATTCAGAGTTATCTCAACTTTACGCGGATTCACTCACTTTTCCCCCAATATTTCTCATTTTATCAGTATATATATGATCGTTTGTAGGAAAAAGGGTACGGGAAAAAAGGTACGGGAAAAAAAGGTACCGAAAAAAATACTTAAAAAATTCATAAAAACTTTCACGAAATTCCGTGTAGGAATCATCTAAATCTTCATTATTCGAAATCCTGTTAATTTAACCATTTAACGACTTGTACGGTTTTCAATCGATTTCATTGCCTTCCGGACGTTTTTCGGCAAAGGCGCTACACCGACAAAATTGTATTGATGCGGGCTAACCAGATTAACCAAGTCCTTAAATCGATTCACTCTGGTTCCTCCACAATTTCACATTGAAAAGCGTGACCGACAAACAAATAAACACACTTTTTAGACAAATTATATATAATTTCGGTAATAATTTTATCTAAATATTAATTTAATTTTAAAAATGATTTAATTTAAATTTAATGATTTTATTTAATGATTTTATTAACATTTATTTAATCAATTTAAAAATTAGTTAAAAGTTATTTACTTTATTAAAATTTTTGATAATAAAAGTTTGAACTATTTAATATTTTAAAAGTTTTTAAAACCGTATTTCCTCGATTAAACGGCGCCCTCGATTAAGTTTCTGTCATTTTACCACATTGATCAATATCTATATCTGTGTCTTCATTTGTAGATAAATCCCCATTTTTTAGAAAGGTGTTTGATCTCAATTTAAAATAAAAACGATTAAAAGAATTAACACAAAAACGTTACATTTTAGTAAACGGCGCGCAGTTTATTCGAGGAAATACGATATCTTAGGTTGTAATTTAAAATTCGTCAACAGTAATTTAAAATGTAAACTATGCTCGAACAACATCCAAAAATATATATATACTTTACATCCAAAATACCAATATTCCATCTGGATGGGAGAAACATTTCCAAATACTAAACTCAACATACAAAATTTAAAATATTCCTCACATTCGTTGCAAAAAATCCAGAGAATATCGTAAGCAACACGCTCTCTCATCAGCTGTTTTTTACGGCACTGACTTGGTGGTTATCTAAAAGCAGTTCAGCGTTTAAAACTCTTTCTTCCTCTTATTGTTATCATATAATACGCCTGTCTTGGAGTGAAACCAATCGATAGTATGGATTCTATCAAGCTTGTTTTTCTACGGGCCGTAAGTGTACATTTGTTACGGAAATCTTGTAAATGTGCGACACCCTTTTCAGACGTTGTTCAGCATTAACTTCCATAATAGACCGCAAGGAAAATTAAATCAGTTTCCTTTTTAATATTATTGTAACACAGTGGTATTTAATTGTGGATGTTATTAAAATAATAATAATAATTATTATTACTATATTATTTAAATAAATATGGAACAGAATTCAAATACTAACTTGCATGGCAAAATCCTAATGGTTTCCCCTACTTGATAATTGTCGATGCAGATCGCACATTGGTCGTAATCGTAGAGAACTTCTTTGTCATCTGTTGCAAGAACTTTAGTCGGTATTTTACTCAAAGCTTTTTTTGCCGCATTAGCCAAACGTCTCTGGAAGTTTTAAATGACTTTAAATTTCATTATAAAAAATAAAATATTTTCGGACCAATGAAAGTCAACCAAATAACTTTTTATGGTAAAATATAAATTTATAATGTAATAGAAACATCACTGAAACCATTTTAATGCTTCATAGTTTATCATTACGTATAATCAGACCAAATAAACTGAAACAAATTATTGTAATATTTAATTATAAACCATAAGAAGTAACCGTACTTCAAGATACAAATGGTTAGATTGTTTATGTGCTTCTAAGACTTACAATTATGGTTTTAGATACATTGACCTAAACTTATATTTTAAAGAAAAAGGTTGATATTTTAAACTTTATAATAATTTGATTGTCGATATGTGGGGTGACCATATTGGTGTAAGTTGCATTATTACAATACTGTTTCACCGAATATTTGGAATATAAAGTGTTTTCTATAGTTATATAAATGTTCTACAAGAAGTAAATATATTTGCTACTTTCTTTGCCAGGAAAACATTATTATAATTGGGCCTCCCAACTCTTTCAAGAATGGTATTGAGCCTATAGACTCTTTAGATGGTCCCCCAAACCAAATAAGTCTATAAGCTCCCCGATAGGCTTCCTACGGGGACGTCAGCCTTTCGCTTCCGCGCACGCTTTGGCAATCCAGTCAGAAACGACCAGTAGTCCCGTGATTCTGTATCCCTTTGGCTGTGTACGTGAACTTTACACATCCGCGAAACAGGCATCTGAAGGTTCCTCTCACAGTTAGATCTGTAACGCGGTAGTCCAGATGGGTTTCTAAAGGACTTGCTTCTGACTCTCCTATTGAAGCAGCATTCGGATCGATGATTGGTACTTGAGTTGCGTTGTCTTCTGGTATCGCGTTCAGTGGTAGATTCCCTTCTTATAATTGTCTGGACTTCCTGGTTCTGCTCGGAAAAATTTGGACTAATTGTTCTTCAATTTTCTGCGCTGTTTTGAGATATCTCTATTATTTTAATTAGCGTTCTTAACACAGAATTCCGATTTGAGATGGGTGAATTATTTACTTATTTAGAACTTTTATCAAAATTATTTATAAAGTATATTTACTTGAGACTCGCTTATTTAAGAATTTAAAAAACATATTTAGAGAGTTATTTTATTATTATTCGTCTTAATATTAATGTTATTCAACAAAATTAAACGCTAAGATGAGCTAATATAATGGAAAAAAATAATATAATAATTTTAGTATAAATATTAATAATATTATATATATATAATTATAAAAATAAAACTAGTCTTAATTATAATATCATACAGTAACAATGATTACCGATAGTCTTTCCTTGGCGTGCATGTATCTAAATCTTTGGATATAATAGAAGGTGAGCCAGACCAAGCTTATGATCATCAAAAGAATAAATGATATGGATACAAATAAGACGGAAGTTCGACTGATCAATCCGTCAACAACAAAATTATTTATATAAATACTGGCATTAATAAAAATAGATTCATTTCGCAAAACCGATATTGGTATGGAGAAATCACTTAATTGTAACCCAACACTACTGAAATCTGAAAATAAATATTGTTTATTGTTTTCAAATAATAAAGATTTTATAATAAAATATAAAAAATTAAAAATATAAAAAAAATTATAATAAAACGTTTTTAGTGAAAAATTGTAAACCATCACTTATTTAATGTGAAAAAAATTAATCAGTAAATTTGTTAATAGAAATAGTTGTAAAATAATGTCAATAAAATGCTTTTTTTTATTTCTATTATCAAAAACTTGAAACATTTTGTTTTAATAACGATATTAATCAGATTTCATTTCTCTATCTCTCTTTAGCTTTAAATTTAATTCTATTGGATTGTTCGGAAAGTCATTTCGTTTTTTTGTATTAAAGTAAAAGACAAATTTTTATGACGAATAAATATTTTATTGAAATACATATGGACCACTGTGGTCCAATACCTTCTTCCATCTTCCTGGCAGTGACATGATTCCACGTTCATAAAATATTTGTTCTTTGCTGCTAAAAAAACTTTTCCAGGTGATTTTAACATCTTCATTTGATCCAAAAGTGTTACCATCTAAATAATTTTGTAGAGACCGGAACAAATGATTATCAGAAGGTGCGAGGTCTGGAGAATATGGTGGGTGAGGCATCATGTTCTATCCAAGCTGTAAAAGCTTTTGGCGAGTTACCAAACTTGTATGAGGTCTGGCATTATCTTGGTGAAACAATACACCTTTTTTATTGATCAATTCTGGCCTTTTGTGTTTAAGGGATTCATTTAATTTGTCCAGCTGATGACAGTAGACATCCGAATTGATCGAAGTTTTGTCCGGAAGAAGCTCATAAAATACGATTCCTTTGATATCCCACCAAACAGATAGCATCACTTTTTTGATGAATGTCAGCTTTCGAAGTGATTTGAGCAGGTTGATCTTTTCTACTCCAAGATCTCTTGAGTTTTACAATATTGTAGACTACCCATTTCTCATCTCCAGTGACGATGCGCTTCAAAAATGGATCATTTTCTTGACGTTTGAGAAGCACATCGCAGATGTCTAAACGACAGCATAAATTTCGTTCGGTAAGATTATGAGAAATCCATGGGTCGAGTTTTGGTGTAAAACCTAGGCGCTTCAAATGATCATAGACGATCGAATTAGATAAATGTAATGTCTGGGCAATTTCGCGAGTTGTTATTCGCCGGTTTGAATCAATTAATGCTTTTATTATGTCTTCGTCGGCCTCAATGGGCCTTCCGGAACGTGAAGAATCTTTAACATTGAAATTTCCAGATCTAATTTTTTTAAACCAGTTTTGGCATTGGCGTTCTGTCAACACATCTTCTCCATACACTTCGCATAATTTTCTTCTTGCTTGTACAGCATTTTTACCTTTCGGAAGTAAAAAAAGTAATACATGCCGTAAATACTGATTCTTGCTTTCCATCTTTGATAGGTCAAATATCAAATATAAATGCTTTTAATTATTCCAAAATTTTCCAAATCTAACCTTGATTACCAACTGCTAAAATAAATAATATAGTCAATGATTATTAATATAAAAAATACATTTAAAACAAGTATTAAAAAAACGAAATGACTTTCCGAACAACCCAATATTTATCAACAATTAATCTTGTTGTTGTTCTTCAATATTATTCTTCAGTGGTGTGGTGAATGTTCTTGATGTTATCAGTCTGTAAATGATGAAGCAGAAGGTCACAAAGTTAATCATAAAACTAATGGTCACTTTAATTGCATAAAAAAATATAATTCAATCTACACTCCACTTTTTGAATAAATGACTAAAATTATTATTATTGGTATGAAATATTTAATGTGGATTCTGTCAAATAATCATTATTTTTGGGGACTGTCTTCAAATTGAATTAATTAATTTCATTTTCATTCCTTTATTGATGTAAAAAAATCATCGGATTTATCACTATCATCTTGAAATAAAATTACACTTGTTTTGCAGCTTGAAGATATTTATTGCACAATCAATAATGTCATAAGGTTCTATTTGAAGCTAGATTGACACTTTATTTGAGGGTTTAATATTAATGTGAGGATCAATTGGTCAACTTAATAAAACATCACATGTCACTCTTTTCAATAATTTAAAACCAACTACACAAAATTTAAAAATCAATTTTTTTCTATTTTCTTTTTCACAAATTTAAATTACGTTTGTTAAGAACATTAAGACAATTTTTATTATTATCACATTTAGAGTCAATACAACTCTCGCAAGATCTTTCACTGTTAGACAACGCTCTAATTCGTATTTTAATTAATATAATCATGATTATTCGATCAATTTTTTCTAATTCTTTTTAAAATATTTACTTCGTAAAACTTTAATTAAAAATAATAATTTTAACCATTTCTGAATAAAAACTCAGAATAATAAAAACTTTATAAAATTGTTAAAAATTAATTTAATATAAATTTAATTAAATGCTTTTCTTTTTGTTTTTTTAAAAAAATATTAAACTTAATTTTAATTCCTAATTTAAAAAATATAAACTTATCAAATTATTTTTTTAATTGTGTTCGAATAGTCAATCATTGTAAATATACAAAAAAATATAAAAAAAACTTAAATAAAAATATCATTATTTATTACATAATCACTAACTTCTCTGGCTTATTTTATGTATATTTTTAAATTAACTTTGTTTTGTCTCATTTTTTAAAACGATTTTTTTTCTTCTTTTTGCATAGAAAAATTAACTGAAAATAATTTAAAAAAAACAGAAAAAACAATTCCAAAAATATTCAATTTTAAATATATAAAATGGATTAAGCATAATTTAAAAAATATTAAATAAATTTTTAAATATTTATTTCTATCTGAAATCGTGGTAAAAATATTTTCTAAAATAAGTCAGTGAAGTCAGTGATTAGGCAATAAACACATATTGCATATCGTATTTTGAATTACATTTTTAAGTCTGATAAATTATACTTTTATTCAGATAGGTTATTACTGATAATTTGAATGTACTCTGATGACCACATACCATGGTATGATAACACGATCAAGATTTTTATTAATAAGATTAATTGATATGAAATTAATATTCCAACCTCATACTTAATTTCTTTGCAAAATATCTTATGACATTTTTGATTACACAATAATTACTTACTCATAAATTAGTTGCAAATCTACTGAAATTCAATTAAAATATTATTTATACACAAAATTTATTTTAACCCTTAGACTGTTACAAAAATATTTACTGTCACTTATTAAAAATATGTAAAAGAAATAAAAAATCCATTATCAATTCAAAAAATATTTTAATATAATTAAAAGACAATAAAAAATTAGACAATAAATTAAATAGATAAATTCACAAAGTTTTCATTTTTATCAAATGTTGTTTGATAAACATCAAAGCCAGTCTGACTTTTCGGATAACTTTGTTCATCAATCATTCTCTATTATTTAAAATAAAAATTATTAGCGTTAGGAAATAAAATCAAGATGTTCATTATTAAACAATTAATTTGCGTTGTGTACATATAATGTTATTTATGACTTTATTCTATTTAAATTTGTTTTTTTATTAATTTATAAATAAAATATTATTTATTATATTTTCTCAAAAAATAGAATTGAAATTTTCAAATGAAAACTTTTTAGAATTTAATAGAAATTATTGTATATAAATTAATTTAAGCCGTCAAAATAGCAATTAAAATATTTGAATAATGTGACTGGTTTTATTTTACAACAACAAAACCTTTGGCATTCAAAGCACCGCTATATATCTATTCAAGAGTGCATAGTATTTTTTTAATCGTAAATGTTCACAAAGTTTTAAAACATTATTTTAAATATTTTGTTAAAAAAATTTTGAATAATTTTTTTAACTGCCTGTTCTTGATTTTCTTCTAAAATTATTATACAATTTTTAATTTTTATCATTATAACTTCCTTTAGGAAATTTTAACTTGGAATTAAGTTTTTCAAGTTATTTATTTACTCCGACTTAAAAGCGATTTCCAGAACTTTAATAATGAGCAGAGAGGATGTAAAACCGATACCCAGTTATTACCGACTGTGGAGCCTACTACTATTTTCTAATTTTCTTCATTCAACATTGTTAATCATATTTTTATATTGAAATAGTATGATATTTTTATATAAATTGAAAAAAAATATTGTCTAGCAATTATTCACTTGTTTGAGCTAGGTATTCGAGTTATGAAAATATCACGCCTGTTACCATGGAAGAAGCAAACTGTTTCCAAAGCCATTAAGCGCTTTTAAGACACTGAAATAGAAATAGAATAGGTCATCCAAGAACTGCCAACATTTCAGTTATCCGTAGAAAGATCCTGAGATTCATTAAGAGAAACACAAGCACTTTTAACAAACTCAACAAGGACATTAGACAGAGCAATTGGAATTTGAATTAGATTAGTGCACGGAATTTTCATGAGAACCGGAATAAAAGCCAGAAAACTCGTCAATGATCATGAGTGTAATACATTTACGGAGATAAATGTATTACCTTATACATATTCATTTTGCAGTGGATGTGCGTATTTGTTTGTTCATTTTTATGGTGTGTTTGTGATTTTTATTTTTATTTATTACTAAAAGTGAGGGAAGCATTTTTATGTTGATATTGTCTTTTTAAATGTGACTAATTACGAATATCGGAATCAGTTCTTTAATTAATACAGGTAGTCGTCGACTTACGACCTATGCAACTTACGACCATTCGACTTTACGACCACAATTGCTAGCCGCGGCGTACGACAGTGCATACCAGGTTCCGGTAGCACTACCATATATGCGTGTACCATTTCAACTGTAATCCCATCTGTCTTAGATATTTTTCATCAAATCCCTCCCAAGAT
>MQRK01198370.1:4238-15066 GCA_001938485.1 Girardia tigrina
CCTGAATAAATTTCCAAAAAAAACTTTTAAATAATAAATTTCAGACCGGAATAAACATTATATATTTAACAAAAATTATCTATAACTTAAAACGGAAAGCCGCTGCGAAAGGGTTAAATTGAACGTCGTCATATGTTTGGTTGATTTTGAGAACGCAAAGTTTAATAAAACGATAATCAGAAAAAAACTACATAACAGAAATTATCAACATAATAACTGGCAAAAAATGGAAGCCGACGAGTTCACCGAAAATCAATTCACCGAATAATTTTAATACTAAATTTAGTTTTATTTAAAAATTATTCGAAGCCGACATAATTGATTTTAATATCGTAGTTTGGCAGATATAGAATTTAATCGATATAGAATTGGAATTTGTGAGCAGTGAGAAAGGAAAGCGAAAACTTCTCTTTGAAGGATTTTCATACTATAAAAACAAAGAAGTGCGGGCAAAGGTTTATTGTTGCAGCGAAGGATATCAACTTGTAAAATGCAGAGCACGAGTCATAACTGAAGTCACTATTATTCTTGACAAGAGTGGCGAACATAATCATGAGAGAGATGCAACTCACGCGGAAGCAGAGAAAATAATGACGGCTATCCGCGATACAGCAAAAAATACGTGTGATGTGCCAACTTATATCGTGTGAGCAGTGACAAAGGAAAGCGGAAATTGCTCAATCAGAGCAAGTCAAGGTACTGCAGCAAAATTACCTAGTGTATCAAACATGAAGCGTACAATAAGAAATGCACGGTTTTGAGAAAATGTTGAGCCAGCTGTCTCAATTTTTCGTCATGATATTGTGTTTTTCCTCCGGAGTAAAAACTTACTGAACGAGAAGAGTTTTTTCTATACGACTCTGGTTCTCAAGACGACCACAAACTCATATTTAACACACAAAGAAACCTGTAGCTTCTTGGACGTTCCAAACACTGGTATGCCGACAGCACCTTTAAGATCGTTCCATCATTATTTGAGCAATTGTATACCATTCATGGAATGAAAGCCAACTACACTATCCCCATGGTTTATGCGCTGATGACAGACAAAAAGAAAAAAACGTATGGTCGTCTGTTGAGAAAAGTGAAGGAGTTAGAGCTTGCTACTGATACTCGGACCACCATGACTGCTTTCGAAAAGTCAATGGTAAACGCGGTAAACAGTGAATATCCTTCTATTATCTTGTAATCCATCTTGGTTGTTTTTCCCATTTTTGTCAGTGTATTTGGCGGAAAATACAAGCAAGCGGCTTGAAAGAAATATACGAGAATGATGCTGATTTCGCTTTGAAGCTTCAAATGCTTCCCGCTCTGGATTTTGTTCCAAATACAGAAGTCGTAGTTACATTTGATGCTCTTTGCGAGAGTATTATTTTACATCAGAAAGCGCAGCCTGTCATCGATTAATTCGAAGACACGTTGATTGGGCATCCATGACATCCTCAGGGTCGCCGTCCTCCAATGTTCCTGATATTAATTACTGTAATTCAAGGTCAAGTACAGGTGAAACTCGTTTAGCGACAGGGTCCCGTGCCACCAGACTCCTGTGTAAAAAATTGACGTAAACTTAACCGGCCTAAAATGATCTTTTTTTATTTTTTTAAAATGAGCTTTTTTTGTATCTTAAGTCAAATTTTGATTATCAATATATTAAAGATTATTTTGCAAATCATTGTTTTTTTCAAATCGATTTCATATTAAAGTTTATTTTATTAGACGTAATTAAAATATTATTGATAAAAAAATCAATAAAAATATTTTCAAATATTTGGAAAAAAACCAATAAAATTTAATAAATTTCATTAATTATTCAAAATTAATTTTAACAAAAAATATTTAAACTTTGATTTAGTTTTTCCAAACAAAACTAATGAATTTATAATTAATTTATAATTACAAAATTAATGTAAAAAGTAAAGTAAATTAAAGTAAATAATTTTCTACTTTATAAATTCTCTTAATAAAAAATTTGCTCTTTAAAATTTTTTTATAAATTAATTTAAAATAATAATTTATTTTTTACAGTTTTAAACAGATTAATTATTATAAAAAACGAAAAATAATAAAAAAAATATAAAAGAACCCATAAATTCTAAAATCAGCAATTAAAAGTATTTGAATTCGTTTGAACTTTCCAAACTAAAATTTGAAAGAAGCCATTTTTAATTATAAAATGTTCAATTTTATTTGGTTTATTTAGTTTAATATTGGTTATATTATTTTTAAATTTATATTTTATTTCCCTTTTTAAATGTTTTTACCTATGAAATTGTTTAATATTAGTTAACAAGTCTCATAAATATTGACAGATCTATACGTAGGTTTACGGCACTGTATAATCCAAGCATTGACCTTATCAGAAGTACGACGCAGCAACAGCAAAAAAATCAGTTATTCAAACAACAGAAGTAACCAAACTGACAAAGGCTACCGTCCCTGGCATTCTATTTGGTCTTAATAAATTGTTCTGTTTGAATCCTACATAACCTCTAAAAAAAACTTGACTGTGTCCTTGTTAACGACATTATCAGGGTCAATGAAAGCAGTAATATTGAACGACAAAGATAAGACATGGATTTATTTGATAGCCTTCCATAGAAGGAAGAGAACAAGTCTTTGATGAACGATAAATCGTCGACCGAAGAATAGAAAAACAATGACCATGAATACTTTATTTGCAAATGCGCTCACCTTGCAGAAACAATAACCTGTGATATTTAAGTAAATGCTTTCAGCGCATTTGAAAGAAATGTATGGCATTCTGAAAAAAATGGTTTAAATTGTTTTAACTCTAATCTCAACATTGTTACGCTCAGTTAAATGAAGCCGTTAAAACAATAAAATTTTTTATGTCATGAAGTGAGTCAGTCAGCATATAGCAATTACAAAAACCAAACAGACAAATGTATCTTCAAAGGTAGGAAATAGCCATACTGTTGTCGGAAAGAATAAAGTCACACTCGAAATATATATTTTTTAAATTAAATCACAATCAGCAGTTTATTTATTTAAACAAATAAATTATTAATTCATATTCAACACCCTCTTGCCCTCAGGGCACACAGACATACCGAATCTGAGCAAGGGGGTATTTCTTCGAGCACTCGTACAACATAATCGTCAAAACACACTGGTCGACGTACCGCCCAGCTGGGTCTTTTCTCTTTTGTGTCGATCTGCTGCGGTTCTGCATCCTCGTTTTTAGATTCATCCCCATCGTCTTGTTTGAAACGCACCACACCATTTTCATCAATTGCCTCATTCTTGCTCACTTTATCTTCAAGTTCTATTACTGATATCGAGTTCAATCGGCGAACATGGTTGACGTGAGGAATTTCGCCGCATCCATATGTGTGATGTCCATGGCCAACCGCTGCCATGTTTTCCTTACGTTGATCTCTACTTTGTACCACTGGACTGGTGCTGGATCAATCGACATACATTGATTGCAACCCTTCACGATGGCCTTCACTTGATCCTCGGTAACTTACCCAGTACCCCACACGTTCCTTTCCAGGAAAATAGTGTGCCTGATCCCGAAGTGGTTGTTGTTATGCAGGCGCTTCAGGCCATCACTCGTTTTCACTTTTTCTATCTCTGATAATGCTGCCATTCCTTGCTTCGGTTTGACTATACTCCACCACTGATCTGGTACACGAGTTAACCTGTCTGCTTTGTTCATTTCTGATCGGACCAGGGTGATTTTAATGACGAGCTGATCTTCTTCTGCGACCTGTTTTTAAAGATTAATCCTGCGCCTGATTAATAATTCACTCAGCACCTGAGATCTGATCGGTCCCTCGCCGGACACTGCGTTCGTGAGCCACTTGCAAACTGCTACCGAGTCTGTTAAAAGTTCGATCTCTGTGAGTCCCCATTTCACTGCCTCTTTAATAGCCCGGTTTGCTGCAACGAGTTCGGCCAAATTTATGTGGCTGTAATCTTCTTTTGACCGGAGTCAGCAAGAATCCTCAACAATCTCCCCCCCCCCGATCTCGACGCATACTCTAATTGCCATTGAGCTGGCATCACACCACACTTTACCCTTCTCAGTCTTTGGGACTTCCCAAATACATCGAGCTGGGTCTTCTGCTTTGATTCTCATTGCCAACTGCTTTGCCATTGCAGTCGCTTCTGGTTGGACCTCGGTATTCCAGTTTCCTCCACCAGCGACCCTCTTCGTGATACTTCAAGCTAGCCTCAACCACCCACTAAGCGCTTCGGTGCGGACCAGCAGTCGCTTTACCGGTAGCACTTCCTGCCGCAATTGAAGTATCTCAGCGCCCTTGCCAAATTGACTTTTGATGCAACTACAGAAGTTGGCACATCCTTTTTTCCGGCGGTGTCGTTCCCCGACACGGTCGCGGCCCCAGTCGCTTTTGGTCTATTAGTGCGATGTAAAGCAAGCGCAACTGGAATTAGTTGCTGCAACTTCGCCCAGTCTTTCACCGCTTCCGATACGATGTACCAGAAATAATACCAGAAATAATTGTCTGAGCAGCATCTCTAGCGGTTCCTAACTGTGGCACGCAATCTTTGCAGATCGCCTTAACGCTGTCACAAATTCATCAATCGATTCCACGTGCTGAAGGACTCTCGTGCAAAAATCATCATAAGCGGTTTTCGAGTCTGGTCCGAACGCATCCATTAGCGTCAATTTATCGACTCGTAATCGATTTGGGAACTACTCTCCATTCCTGAGAACAGCTCAAACGTACGGCCTTCTAACATCATGTGAATTGCGTTCACCTTGTCAATCCCGCATATGGTTGCCTTTATGCTTCAAATTTACGGCACCATGATTCGAAATCTCCATCTCCATTGAACAGCCGTACCGAATCCCTGAATTTTATCCCCTTCATCGATGCGGCGATAGCTTGTTGTCGGAAAGAATAAAGTAACACGCGAAATATATATTTTTGAAATTAAATCACAACCAGCAGTTTATTCATTTAAACAAATGAATTATTAATTCATATTACACAAACGAAAAAACAATTCATATCTTCACAGTAAGTTTTCGAAAATTCTTTAAAATGATTTTAACAGTTTTCGCGAGAATTATGAGAAAGTAAACTAAAGCTCATTATTGAGTATTATTCAACAATAGTTTCATGATATATAGAAATCAACGATTTATGTTTGAAAATAGTTAATTCTGGCTTATGGGATAAAATTCGAAGACTTCTTCGACACACTAAGTAGTTTTGAAAGAATACACAAACTATATCATAGACTACTGAGTATTATAATCTTGCAAACCAGTGCCGCATTAGCCATTGACAATTGATTAGGTGCCCCGCCACATTTGAAAATTGGACAAATGCCCACAGTTGATTTTTATGTGTTAAACCAAATTAGTATAATTTCCTAATTCACAAACAAAATAGAAAATTCTGAATTTAAAAATGTTAAACAAAATTTTTGCGGAATCGGGATTTTTGGCGACGCCGTTTTAACTCCGGATTTTTTTGCGAAATAAATAAAAATAACTCCAAATATGGGTAGGGGACATTTCGTCGACGCAAGAAATTATTTTTTATTAAATTTTTAAATTTTTTTATAAATTAATATTATTAGAAATAATTAATTATAAATTAAGAGTTTTAGAAATTAGAATTTGTTATAAATAAATAATTTGTTATGCATTAGCATTTTTGGGAATAAAATGAAATAATTTTTAATAAATTAGGATTAATAGACATAAAATGAAATAAACATCTTATATTTGAATGATGTATAACTTTTCTACTTCCTTCTGGAGTACCAAATATTTTGCTTTCATAAATTTTAGATTTTTTTATTTTAGAAATTTTAGATGAGAAATTCTCGTTTTAGAAAATTTGGTTTCAGATGTGCTTTATGAACACCAGAAATTAATTTCTTTGAACTTTCGCCAAATTTCATGCGGCTCTCTGTTTTCAATGGCTGTCAAACACAAATTAAAAGACGCAACTTGCTAAAAATAAAGAAATTGACTATTGATAGAAGCTAGATGATGTGAACAGTCATGTCGTTCAAGTTACAACGTGTAAAATTATTGACAATCCCTTGTATAAATAAAAATTTTGAATAAAAATTATTATTAAAATATTATAAATTATAAATAAAAAAATGATACATTTTAATAAAAATTTAATTCATTTTATTCCAAATATTTTAATTTATAATAAATTATTTTTTTCCCAAACAATCGTAATTTATGAATAATTGTTTCATTTTAAGTCTAATAATACTATTTTATTAATTTTTTTAAAAACTTAATAAAAATTAATTTCTATTTTTATTTATTTTAAATTTTAAAATTTTTTGTTTATAGCAATTTTAATTTATTAAATTTTTATTTATTAGAATTAAGTAAAACAATTAAATAAAAATAGAAACTTGAATTTATTATTACTTAAATTTCCAAAAGTGCTTCGCCAAAAAGTCCTGATCCCGCAAAAATTTTGTTTAATATTTTAAAATTATTAAATTCAGAATTTTCCATATTAAATTAAGAATTTTCAATATTGAATTGAGAATTTTTCATATTATATTCACAATTTTTTATATTAAATTGAATTTTTTGAAAATATTCTATGAAAATATTTTTGCTAATTTCGTGAATTCGGAAATTATACAAATCCGGCATAACACATTAAAATCAACAGTGGGGATTGGTACTAATGGCACAAGTCTGTTTGAGCAATTAGCTGTGTGATCAAATGTTCGTGTGTGCAACTGTCCGGCCACTTTAAAATTTAAGAACTGTCAATATGTTATTCGTATTTGTTTATGGTTTACTCAAATTTACTCAACTCGAGAATTGTCATTTTAAAAATCGTTCAGAATGTTAAATTAAATGTTCAGAATTAAAAATTGCACGGTGGCAATGTCTGATTATAATATATCAACATTTACGTTACTAGCGGCAGCACGACTGACGAAGAAATGATAAATAGGCTAAACTACTTACAGACACTTAGAAAGTACATGACGGTTAAATATGGAAATTGCAATATTGATCTGGTACTTCTCGTCTTGCCTCGGGGCCCCTAAAAATAATCCGCATAAAGAGACCTTATAGTTCTACAAAATATTTAAAATAAATGAATGAAAATTGAATCATTTTGTTTTATATTAGTAAAATCTACATTCAAATACAGTAGATTTCGCTTATAGAGAACTTGCTTAAAGAGAATAAAATCGGGTAAAGAGAACTTTTTGGTTTTTTTTAACTTTTGGAACTTTTTTTTAAAAAATAAATGTGTTGATTAGTAAAGTTTTTTTTGATATTTTTTTAAAAATTATCCTTATAAAAAAGTATCTGTTAAAGAGAAATATCGGTTATAGAGAACATTTTTTCTAGTCCCAAAAATATTCTCTTTAAGCGGTATCTACTGTAATTTCAAAAACGTAATTTTAAAAACTGAAATAAATTTTAACTGATTTCTTTTGCTTCTTTTTAATATTTTAAACTTATCGCCATCAATTATAATAAAAATTATAATAAATACAAATTTCCATTATAATGGATTTTAATAAGTCTAAAATATTAAAAAAATATATAAATGAAGATTATCTCATATTTGAAGATTGTTACTTTTATTTAAAAGTTTTACAAATGCTCTTTACAAATTATATAAATTATTGTTGAATTTTAACAAGTTTTTATTTGTTTATTTATATTTATTTTTTTATAATCATGAATTAGACACCCAAAATTCACACTTGCTCAAGCATAACATCAAAACGAGACTGAAATTTATTTTAAGATTTGAAATTTTTTAAATATTGAAGAATTAATTTAAATTCCAAAATTAAAAATATTTTTTTAGAAATTTAAAAAATAAAAATGTATATTTTTTTAATTATTTTTGAAATGATTTACAATAAATTTATTCTAATTTGATTTATTATTTGCTTCTATTACACGTTATTTTTTTACAGTAATACAGTTTATATTGCTTCAGAATTTTAAAAATGGATTATTTTTATATGTAATTCCTGGTAATTTCTCCCTACCTCAAGTGCTGGTTCTCAAAATAAGCTGTACTTATGAGTATTAAGGCTATTCCCATTAACCTTTTTATGTTTATCATAAGATCTTGCCATATTTTGTACATTTTTGTAGGTAGTTATTTAGAAATATTCTTTACCACTTTTAACAAGATGGTCAAATTGATGTTTCGCACTGTTTCCAAATGCTGCCTTTTGAATATTTCATATATATATAAAAGCCCAATGTTTCATCTGCGTAACGCAATATGTGTGTATTCGTTCGAGTTTGTGTGTCAGTTTATTCAAGTGTTTCTATCTTAATTAAAAATAATGAATTGAATAATACATCGGTCTGCGCGTGTGCGCGTGTCTCTATCGAATACATATCGGAAGAAAGTTATATTGAAAAATGAAAATTTAATATATAATAAAACAAAAAATATTTTTTTTCTACTATTAAAAATATTTGAAAAATTAAAATTAGAATTGGTTTCTTTTATGTTAAATTATCATTTAGTAAACTTTTAATTTCAAAATGCAGTTGTAAATTGTTTCGCAATAAAATAATAAAAATTTAATAGATTAACAAAATCAATACAGTAATTAATTAAAAGTAAAAAACAAAAAAATGTTTCAAAATAAATTTATAAAACAGAAACTTTGAAAGACGAAAAGTAAGTTCACCCGTCATACATGACGGGTCTTTTTCTAGTAATCATAAAATTTTATATAGAATAGATTCATATAAATTTCATACAGAATTTTACTTTTTAATGAAAACCATTAAAAGTTAGATTAAAAGTCTTTATTCTGCTATAAATTTTTTAACGAATAAACTGTCGAGATATTTATCTAGCAACTCAAAAAGGCTCATCTATTTTATGAATTGAAATATCACAAGTGTAAATCCTTGAGATTGTAGAGAGAAGTCGTCATCTCTGCACTACAATAGCTGAACATACTAAATTGAGTAAAAAAGGTTGATTCATGATAATAATAATAATAATAATAATAATAATAATTGTAATTATATATACATATATATATATATATATATATATATATTACGGATAAAAATAAGACGACGCGTTTCGAGATAATAATAATCCCATCATCAGGTCACAAAATGTACCAAAATGACGTTAAAATCAATTATTTTTTGAACAACTTGGAAAGAACGGAGGAATTCAAAACAAAATGTATTTTTTCGGTGTGCGATTGTTTTGCATTGGTCAAATGTGTTTACAAAATTTTATTATCATAAAACAATTAGAAAATTAGGGGTCACAGAGGACCACAGAGAAAGGGCCGTTTTAGACTACAGCGTCTTTTAAACGTCCAGTGATTGAATTCGTTCCAGGATTGAGTTGGTAGACGTATCCTTGGAGCAGGGATTGTAGCAGAGAGTGTTGTGCTTCGCCCAAGTTGATGCGCAGTGTTTGATGTTGGAGATTACACATCTTCTCCTGAGATTATTGATTGCGGTTTCCGATAACTTCAAATCCACTAGTACCTCGTTGTTCTTCTCCGGCCAGGATCCGAGACATCCTACGACAATAGTCCCAAGTTTAATGTTCCATCCTGGGTATTTGGCTTTAGCGCCGAATTTATTTCGTTCTTTTTGACTGAATCGTCCTTCTTTTTGTGACGATTTCTCATTGCAAGGCTATTTTTCTTCTATTATCTACAAATTGAATATTAATTCTTATAGACTTGTTTATATAATAAAAATAGTTTCACCTACATAAGAATTTCAATTAGTAGTCACTACCACAATTCGCAAAGCACGCACCGTGGAAATTCCATATCCCAATGAATTTCGAAAATGAAAAAATAAATTTTTATAAGCTAATAATAATAAAAATAATATTTTTGAAGTACAAAATAAAAGTTCTTTTCTGAAAAGCTTCGATATAAATAAATAAATTATGTAGATTAGTTTAAATTACATTCTAACAAATCAAGTTATATTTTAAATATATTTTAGAAATATTTACATATTAAATTAAAAATATAATATTTAAATTATTTTTCGATAAAATATTTGCTTTCGTTCTTTTCTAAATTAGAAGTTTTTGATGATTTTTTATGAAACTAATGATACATTACACAGAATCTGCAAGGAAAAAGTCAGAAATTATTATACCTTTTTTTCGTTTCTAATGGATTAATTTTCATTATATTTATATAATAAAGTTTTCTGTAATATGATATTTACTAATTAATATAAAAGTATTATTTAAAACATCAAATTTTTAGTTATAATATTAATTAAAGAAATTACTTTACTCGATTTTATTTTCTTCATTTATCTCTCTGTCTTTCCATCATTTCTTATTCTAGAATCTGTTTGACTTCCTCAATAAATCATAAATGAAAGTGTCACACAATAAATTGTCATTCTTAGATTTTATTCTTCAGCAGTCATTTTTAAATAAAGGCCCAAAAGAACGATCGCGTGTCGAAGTGTTTTGAATGAACAATATCAAAGACAAATAAATAATAAAAAACGAATCAACCAAAGAGAACTTTCAAAATTTATATAATAAGTCATAATAATAAGTCATGAGTTGATAAATGTTTCAATCTTTTTTTTGCAATTTGAATGAAGACCAAAATAGAATGAAGACAAATACAGCCTTAAATAAAACTTAAAATACAATTTCTCTTTAAAATACATTACAAAAGAAATGTAAAATATGGATTATAAGATGTGTAATGTTATTTGTCAGCAAGCAATAGCTAAAAATAAACCACCGGAAATCGCAGAACTAGAAGACTGGCCCTACCTTAAGTCAAAAAACAATTTATCCATAATTATATATATATATATATATATATATAT
>MQRK01198370.1:16051-27129 GCA_001938485.1 Girardia tigrina
ATTGCTGATGATGATTTTTTTAAAAATCGAAACATGTCCAATAGTTGTATTAAAAAAGCTTTAATCAAATTATATTTTCGAAATATATATATATATATATATATATATATATATATGTAAAGCTAAAGCTTTGGCAATTATTTATAAGTTTATTAGAAGTTAGCCATCATCATTTTCAGGTCATATAGGCCATGTTGGGAGACAAATTAGACAAAAGATGTATTAAGTGTATTTGTGTTAGTCTAATATTCATTCTAATATTGAGTTTGCCGGCAATATTAAAGAACTTGTACGTGGGTTATAACTGTTTACATTATGTTTCGACCATGTGGACGCGCAGATATTGGACACCACACATCTTTTTTGGAGATTGTTGATGTAATGTCCAAAAACTGCAGATCTTGTAGTACCTCGTCATTTTTCTTTGGCCATAATCCTAGAGATTCGACCACAAATGTTCTAAGGTGGACTCCCCATCCAGGAAATTATGCTCGTGCTTAATCTTTCAGGGTTGAATATTTTGTCTTGTTGAGGTTTCTGGCAGCCTTTAGATTCTCCGTGTCATTGTAAGGAGTTTTTGCGTATATTAACCACAGAATCTTTCGACCATCGTTTCTGATTTAAAGATTTATTCTTTTTGTTGGACGTTGAAAAGTCACTTCATTGGTCTTTGATGATCTGGTAATATGAAAACTCAAAGGCCAGTACTTCTTCTACAAAATCTACTATGGCATTATGACGGACTGTTTTGGGTGTTATATTCATCGTGCATCGGCAAAGTGCATTTGCGTTTCTGCGTTTGGTTGGCAAACTCTGAGGAGTATTTTGTCTTTATATTTTTTTCGGTTTATAGTTTACTGATTTTTTTCAGTTCTGTCTTGGTGTATGAAATGCTATTCTACTTCTAGTAAACTGCCGTCCGATAAAACTTGGTTCGAGATTTTGTTTGAATTCAGTGCATTCGGAACTTTTTTGATTTGACCAATACAAAAATGTCTTGTGGTGATATAGTGTGTGAAATTGGAATGATAAAAATTTCTTTTCTGCGGTTGATAGAGTTAGGCATTCTCCAGCAGATTAGATCTGTGAGAAATTGAGAGCAAGAACCATATCTGCAATACGTGGTGATGTAAAAATAAATGATTAAGTTAATATGAAATTAAGATCCCGGTATTCAATTTGGTTGAGAGAGACTCAGTAATTCCATGTCAATCCAAAAATGAAAAATTCTTGATAACCACATTGTCATTCAGATTAGGCTGTCGCATTGAAAATCCTAATTTTCGGTGATAATATTGTAGAAGATAATAAGAATTATATAAAACATTGAAAATTCTGTGGGTCTTTAAATGTCATCATCTCAGAATAATGGTTCAAATCACTTTATATTCATACAGAAAACATGAATTTTTATTAAAACGATCTGATCAACAAAATAATTTAATAAATAGATTATTTTTTTAAAAAATAAATACTTATTGTGATAAAAAGGACGAAGGACCTAAAATGAAAAGGTTCAAATATTTCATTAAAAACCTCATTTGTCTAAGAGATCGTGTACAGCAACCAGTGCTGTTTCATAATCCTTAATATCGTCTTTCAATAGTATTCTAAAACCATCGATTACAATGGATCATCGTTTGACATCGCTCTAATTGGTTTTATTATTTCTATTTTTAATCATGATTATTTGAACATTTTTTCTTAATCTTTTAAAAACAAATAATTTTTAAATATATAAATTAAAAATAATAATTTAAATCACTTCTAAATAAAAACACAAAATTATAAAAATGTTATCAAATTATTACAATGACTTTAATATTATTAAAAATCTTATTAAATTTATTTAAATTAAATTAAATGCTTTTCTTTTCTGAAAGCAAATTTTAAACCTAATTTAAATTGTTAATTTAAAAAATAAAAACTTATTATTTTAATTATGTTCGAATAGTCAATTTAGGACATCAGAGATAAAACCTTCGAAACTTTTCAAAATTCAAAAAGGACAGATGGTGTTTAATAAAGATTTTGTTATATTCATTGTTGCAAAGGTATCAATAAAATAAATGGTCAAGGAAATATTTACTTTACAGAAAAACCTCTCTATAGGGAGTTACTTGGGACAGAGAAAACTACATCTCTATAACTAGAATATTTCTACGCTGTTGCTTTCATCAGCTTTTCAGTTACCGGATATGCCATTTCATTATATTTATGTACTTAGGCTGTCCTAAAAGTCCTCAGGTGGCCTTTAAAAACACACTAATATTTTACCAAATTTAACCAAATTTGGACTGAATATTATTCAGACTGTCATAAATACTGTGTTAAAATTTCAAAGCATTAAATTAAAAAAAGTAAAATTTTGTTTTATTAAAGTATTGAAATTTTAAAAGTGCAGCGAATTCAAATCAAGCGGTTTTTAACTATCGAAACAAATAAATGTTACCAACGTATTTTTGTTCTAACTCAAAGTAAAAGAGTTCTTCAGCAACTTCAGCAGGCATGGGAAGACGCAAATCACCCAGCACTGAAAACTATTCAACAAAGGTTGACTGATTTTAAAAAAAAGAAAAGCGGACGTCCTTCGACGATTCATCAAGAAGTGGCAGGCCGTCATTAATAGACGATGAAAAGCTTAAAGCAGTCAAAGAAGTGATTGATGAAGCTCCAAATGCGTCTTTGCGTTATAAAGAAAATGAAATTTCTTAAGGCAAAAATACAGTCCACAAAATTTTGCGTAAAGAATTTCATTACAAAAAAGTTTGCTCTGTTTGGGTCCCTCACGAACTTTCTGCTGCTAATAAACAACAACGCATTAACACTGCAAAGCATATACGCTATTTAATTTCACAGATGGATGATGAAGCATATTCCAACATAGCGATCGAGGATGAGACATGGATCTTTTTCCAAGGTAGAGGAAAGAAAGAAGATCACAAAGTTTGGATTCCTTCTAATGCTGTTCCACCAAAAGTGATAAAGCCGTCGTCAATAGCTGATAAAAAATCTCTTGTTTTCGTAACCTTTACCTGCAACAAACGTTTTAATGTAAAAGCACTGCCATATGGTACCAAGATTGATTCCAAGGCGTATGTGAACTTTGTTCATGACACCGGTGAAAAATGGCGGAAACCTAGATCTAACAGCATCAAGCTAAAGAAACTTAAGTGGTGGCATTACAATGCAAGACCTCATTCTAGCAAAGAAACAACTCTTTTTTTTGAAAGAAGAAAAATTTTAAAAAAATTATCAATCGCCCTATAGTCCAGATTTTAATCTGTGTGACAGATTCTTGTTTTCAAAAATAAAGAAAAGTTTTAAAAATCATGTTTTCAAATCACTTGAAGAAATTGAAGAAGCTTGAATATTTTTGTTTTAATTCTTTATCAACAGAAACATTAAAAAATAAACTAGAGAAACTTTGTAACTATTGTCAGTTGGTTATTGACAACAATGGTGAATATGTTGTTGCTTAAGAAATTTTTAAAATGCTTTTTTAAATAAATTTTTAAATACGCTGCATCTAATTTTTTTTGTTGGTTAATAATATTATTTTTTGGTAAGTTTCAAATTTTATGCTTTGAAATTTTAACACAGTATTTATGACAGTCTAAATAATATTCATTCCAAATTTGGTTAAATTTGGTAAAATATTAGTGTGTTTTTAAAGGGCATCTGAGGACTTTTGGGACAGCTTAAGTATATTATGTATATATACATTAAAAAATATTGTTCCTTATAGAGAATTACATCTTATAAAGAGGGAACTTTATAGAGAAGTTTTACTGTACCTTTATTAAGTTTTAATGTTTTTGAACAGAACATTTATATTTTTGAATAACTTTGTCTTATAACTTCTTTAAGATATTAATAAATACAAATATTATACATATAAATTATCTTTCAAATTGAAAAAAACTTCGTTAAGGACTCAAAAATTAATAAAAAAGTAAAAATATTTTCAGTAATAATAAAAAAATTAATTAAATATTAATTTCAAATGAATGATTAAAATTTCTGAAACGTCTGACGAAAATCGTCACATAAATTATCGCTTTGCTAAATCTGAAAATCCAAAACGAGAAGTCATACAACGTTTATAGCAATAAATATATTTATTTATGATGTTAAATTAAACTAATAAATTTTTATTATATAACGTATTCATTATTTATTAAAACAAAAAAATAAAAAATAATCTTTATGTCAACATCAATCATCATTTAAGCCGGCAGTTCTCAATTTATTATTTTTAACTATATAAATTACTTTGATGAACCGAACAGTTTTTTTGTTGACTTAAAAAAATTAAGAAGTATTATTAGTTGTCTTAAAAACGATTTTTAACGAAAATTTACTTTTCTTTAATCAAAATTTGATAATAATTCATAGAAAGCAAAAATATTGCTTTATTATTATTAATAATATTATTATTATTTTTATAAAATGAAATTAAGTTATTTCATTAAATCATAGAAAACAAAATTTAATGGGATTTTATTTTCATAAATTGTGGGAAAAAATAAAAACTAGTAAATCAAAAAAAAATTATATACACTCTTTATGCAGACATAACTCTATTTTTTTCAACAAAATATAAATTAAAAATATATTTTCAAAAAAAAATAAAAAATTCTGTTGGCCAAGCAGAGTTTCACCCGCATAGAGCAGGGATAAAAAACAAATATTTTTTAGATTTACTAGTTAGACTTTTAATCGGTTTACTGGACTTTATTTAATTTTCAATTTATTTTTTTGCGTAATATAAACTACTTATAATTTTTAAGTAGATCTTTTTAAATTAATATTGTTCGAGAACTCCGATGGAACCGTTATGTTCGAATTTTGAATCCTTAAAAAGTTTTTTTGATCAAATTTTAACATAATCATTTGTCATATTGTAAAGCGATATGTGTTATTTACTATTATGTGTTATAATTGTGCTACTTATTATGTTTTTCTGAAAATATTTATTTGATTTTCAATGAAACTGTTCGCTGAAATCTTATTTCTTTTAGTCAATATTTCGTTTTTATGATTAAGAGTAAGAGTATTAAGTGTCTATGGGATTTAAAAATTGAAAACAGATTTTATTCGAATCGACTTAATGAATAAATTTTTGATCCATAAACAATAGATGCTGTTCATTTTAATACGAGTAAAATGATATATTTAAAAAAGTAAGTAAATTGTAAGTAAAACAAAATACAATTGTGGGATCTAGGCAAAAGAAATAATATGATCGGATCGAGCAGTGGCAGTTGGCGCCCTGTTATCGTGCCGAGAGACTGTCAAACAAGGATGATCGGACGTGTCGATAACGCTCATAGACCCATAGAGTTTGTCGGTCACCGGTCGGTGCGCTAGTACAAGCCTGCACTTCGATCGATTCGCAACAAATCCCCGTGGAATATTATCACCCGTATAATGGCAAGTACCCCCCCCCCGAACGGTGGACGATGCGATCGNCGATACCGGTAGGCCCAACTGGCGGGGTCGTGTTGACCAGCAGTGGGCCATCGGGTAAAGTGCTGTGATATCAAACTCGATCGGACAGATCTGATCTATTGCTGAAACTTGACAAGATCAATAACTTGATTAATAAATGTCATATTTTCAAAGAAACGAGCCGACTTTCAAAGCAATAACAAAAATGTAGAAGACGGAGTCGCCATAACTTTTATTTAAATTTTTTCACTTTCTAGTTTTATTACATATTATTTAAACAATTGTTAATTAAATTTTGTAATTTAAAGTTTTTTTTCAAATTGTTGTTTTGAAATTCGATAATCACAGCACCAAAATGTAAATAGTGAATTTAAAATAAAACTATTGTTTCTTATTTTTTTGTCATGGTATTGGTCTCACAACAATTTGCAAATCCTTTTCATTTAAATTTGAATGTTTTTGTTTTATATCAAAATCACTATTTACAAGAAAGTAAAATAAAACTTAATACTGAAATATATTCTTTTTTTTTAAATAAAAAAATGACAAAATAATTTTATTTATATGTTATTTTCCACCATTATTTGTCAAGTTAAATAATTAAATTTTAAATAATAATTAAAATTAAAATATTAATTAAAAAATCGTTTGAAAAATTAAAACAAAAATATACTTAATTGTCGATTGAGTTATAAATTTTTCGTAATTAAAAAAAAACCATTTATTGACAGCTAACACTTTAAAAATATTTAATTTCCTTCAGAAAATCTTGTTTACACAAAGCTACTTTTCTCCATGTCGAAATTACCCAGGGGAAGTTTACCAGTGATATATTGACATAAAACTTGAGTATAGTTGAGGTTATGCCATATAAGTATAAGCAGTAATTACAAAAACACTGTAAGTAGATTATAATTTTTTAGAAAATTAAAATTAAAATTTATTCATTAATTAAATGAAAATAATGAACTAATGATATAAATAAAATAAATATAAATATAATAAATAAGGGATAAAAAGAAGACAATGCGATACGATGGTTGATCGGCGAGAATGGAATTGATCGTCTTTAGTTTATTTTTACTTTAGTTTAAAGAATTATGAAATGAATATGATTTTTTGGTAAAATATGTAATTACTTTTGTAGTCCCATATAATGTGTTACCTTAATACATGCAGTAAATATAAATATAAATATAAAAGTCAAATGAAAAGAAAATCTGTTATTGGTTTAATAGCTTGCATTTGCTAAAGGTCTTCAAAGTAAATAATTCCTTATGGTAATATCTGTCAAAAAAGACTTAATACTGTAAATTAAAGTAAAGCTTTCTACACATTATGCATTAAGTAGTTAAATAAAAATTTATTGAAAAATTTTAAGTTTCTAAGTGACAATTTCTGTTTCACTCAATACTCAGAAATAATTTATTTTAATGAATAAATAAAATTGAATGTTTTTGCAAAACATACTTTAACATTTTATGTAAAACGCTTTATTATTACCATCACAAACAATCTTGATAAATGAAATAAAACGAATTGTATCTCCAATTGAGATTAATTAATTGTGGTGCGAAAGCCGTGTCTCATGGTTATGGATTTTCCATTTGGGCCGATTCCAATAATTCTTTTTGAATTTTATCTTTTTTAATTCAAATTCAGACATCACTGACTTTTCGAATACTCGGTTTTTTATTGAACGCTTCAATTTCAGCTTCAAGTAAAGTCAGTGGTGACAATAAATACGGGAATTTTTATCGAAAATTAAATTCGGTTTTTAAAATATCTTTCGATTTAAATTTCACGAATTTTTATAAAATTTCACTTTAAATCGTTCAAAATCAAATCAGAGTTGACAATATAATTCAAAAATAGGAATCGAAATTACTATCAAATCTTTTTACACAAAATTTTCTTTTAATTGACCAATTTGAACGATTCACCCTTAAAGAATTCTCAACAAAATTTTTCAACAAAGAATTTCCAAAAATCCGACCGGAAAGAACAAAACACTCCAAAATCAATGAGTCTAATTCAAATCCAAATTGACAAATGTAAAGATAACTCTTTATTGCTTTAATCAAACACAATAATTTTTAAATTGTGACCAAATTTTTATACAAATCGACTTCACATACACATTATCAATTACATCAGCCATTTACATACCACAAAACAAACCACACACACACGTATTACTAATCACATTTTTCGAATTCATAATTAAACCTCACACTCGGCAAATATTCGACACACATACTGGTCAAATTAAAAGGAAAATATCGAGTCGACAAAGAATCATTGGTTAAAAACAATTCAAACAGTGAACTGAAATCAGTTCAAACTTTAATCTTTTTTTTAATTTAATTTTTGAACTTTATTTTATTTAATTATTTTAATTTTCTTTAATTTATTTATTTTTAATTATTTTTATTAATTATACATTTTATATAATTTATTTATGAATTTTCCTGAACTGAGCAAATGTTCAGTCAAACCAAAATTTCCGCTCCAAATTGTATTAATTAATATATGTGATCTAGTAAATAATTAATGTTTCAACAAAAGTGTGACTTCCAAATTAAAGCTTGTTGTTTTTTTAATAATCAAAAATTTAGAAGGACTTCTTTGGATTTATTTGAAGCATAAGCTGCGCCTGGTATTTCAGGTTTGTGAAATTTTTAACTTACTTTTTTATAATTTAAAATAAGTAATTTACAAATTGTAAAATCAATATTTTTTAATAGCTGTTTGAATTCGTAAACCTTTCTATTATTTACAACTGCGACAAATAAAACGTATAATTACACTCGGATTATAATTTAAGTGGTCGAGAAAAATTTACATTAAATGATTTTTCACAGTATTTTCACACTTTATCATTGCAATTTTCTTATTATCCGTTATACATATGAACTTGGGTAGTACAATTATACTAAATGTATAAAAACATTTCAAATACATTCCAGAATCGTGCATATTGATAAATTGTTGTCTGTTGATTAAAATTCTTCTTTGAAATCAGAACAAAACATTTAAATTGATTCCAAATAGAATTTTATCAACAGCACAATATTCCACATTTGCATGTAGAAGTATACATAATAATGAGAGAAAATAACAAAATCATTTCAAACATTTCTCTCATTAAGAATTAAATAGAATGAGAATTAAATAGCAGTTCTTATAGAAGACATTTTACTGGTGCTTCTGAAGTCAAAAGCGTTGTATCGAACCTATTCTTGCCGATCCAGAGCTTCTTCTGAAGACCAGACGGTGGTAGCAGAGGCGCATCATCTAAAGGTGTTTTTTAGCTTGGATGTTTCAGACTGGTCCCATTTTCGAATAATATTGCTGTTCAGAAAAATAATCATTATCATTGACATTGAACAGTTCTCATTTCGAAATTTTTATTCAAAAAAAATAATGATCACAAAATTTAAAAATAAAAAATCACTCTCAATCAAATTTACAAAAACTTTTCAACGTTCAAAATAAAAATAATTCATAAACTAAATTTAACTCAAACACGATTCAGGTATTCAGATTGAAAACGGGGAATGAAGTTGTAGGAAATTGTACTGAATGTCAAAGAACGAAAACAGATACGTCGAAAACTAAGGAAGATGTAATCAAGATAACAACATCGGAAGAATTTGAGAAAGTATACATTGAAATTTATGGCCCATAGAAAGAAAAAAAAGATATATCATGGCTATTAGACGATATATTAGAATAAATATATCATTTTAATAGCTACAAAACGACAAGATGAACAGACGATTATTCAAGCTATTTTGGCGAAATGGGTATTAAAATTCAGCGCACCCAAAGAAATACACGTGACAAAAAGGAAAAAGTTTCAAATCCCGGAAAATATAGTGTAAATGAAAAAATATGGTATTCAATTGGTATTTTGGAGCTCCTACCACCATAATACTAATAGTATGATGGAAAGACAGTTCCGGACGATTCGAGAATATATTAAAGCAACTCTAAAAGAAAGAAACGAAACTAGTTTGGTATATATGCTCCCAACGGCGGAATTCACAATAAATGAAGTGATATATTAGTAGAAAAATAGATAAACAGAAGTGGTATAGCAACGGAATACAGATGCCAGATGAAAACAGGAAGTATACCGAGGTACAAACAAGACGGAATTTCTGGATCCGAGATAAGGTGTAGGTAAAAAAAAGAGATAAGAAAAAAGGCGACGACAGATAAGAGGAATCATATGAATCATAGAGAGAATTCATAAGAGGATTCTGGAGGATTTAGATAAAAAACAACTAGTGATATATGTCGAAAAGTTCAAAAATTTTAAAAGCGGGGAATGTTAGGAACTCAATAGCTTGTTGGAAAATTTTTGAATGTATTGATTATTTTTAATTGTTAATTTTTGTATATTTGGTAATTAAAGGTCATTTAGAATTATTAATCAAAGTTATAAAATAAAATTTAACTAAAATTAACAACAGTAAATTAAGATTCAATATTAATATTCAAATTCTTTTTTTTGTGTTAAGATCAATTAAAATTTACAAAAGAAAATGTTTCTCAAATAATTTTTTTATTTCAAATGACTGTATTGTAAAAAATAGATATTATTTAATAACTTATAAAATGGTGGGACATTCGAATCAGAGATAAAGAGAAATGAAATATTGTAATTGTTTTGAAATAAAATTTTCTCTTCAATGACAAAGTTTTATTATCACAAAAGTGATGCGCCCATCACATCTAATAGAATAAATTATTTGTTTTGATTTACATTATATTTAAACTAGCTCAGCACAATGAGAAAGGATCACAAGAGTTCTTGTTTTCGTTTGGCATGTATATGAGTTGTTCACAAAATATCTCTAATCTCTGAAATGGTATTGTATCAGCCACATAAATTTGTAAGGTGGCATAAGATAAAACAAACCAGTATTACTTTTATACACAAAAATTAAATAATTTCATACAATGTTATTGCCCATGGCCATCTGACAACATCGAATGGCTCCCAATCACAATTTATGGCCCTAATGAGGGCTGCTTTACGTTCTAGTCTTGCGGCATTGCTTGCAAACTCCAACATCTCGGCTGCAGCCAGATAAACAGGCGCTCCAGACCCGAATCATTCAGAGTAGTTTCTCTTTCGCAATTTCTGATGGAAACAACCCACGGGAAACTGAAGTCCAATTCGGGGACTCGTCTTTGCCTTGCTTTAACTTTTTCCTTCGCTTTACCTCGTCCGTTCATTTTTTATGAGTTGATTTTAAAATTGAATGAGACGAATTGAAGCCAAATCTTATTTTCTTTTAAATTTTAACAGATTAACTCCAACTCAACATTGATTTCACTTATTCAAACAAAACTACTAAAAATCTATCTATCTATCTATCTATATATCTATCTATCTATCTACATATCTATATATCTATCTATCTATCTATCTATCTATCTATATATCTATATATCTATCTATCTATCTATCTATCTATCTATATATCTATATATCTATCTATCTATCTATCTATCTATCTATCTATCTATCTATCTATCTATATATATATATATATATATATATATATATATATATATATATATATATATATATATATATATATATATAT
>MQRK01198370.1:36097-48256 GCA_001938485.1 Girardia tigrina
TATATATATATATATATATATATATATATATATATATAATAAGAATGGAAAAACTTATTCTTGGTGATTTTTGTTAATTTATTTGAAAAAAGTTTATTTTCCTTTACTTTCTTTAACATATTAAAATTTTTATGTTGATTTTGTTCCAGTAAGATCATCAAGTATATCGGAAGAATCTAAATTTAACGTAAAATCTATTTCTAATCATAAAATCGATAAAGCATTTAAGCGTTGTTTTTTATAGTTGATCTTAAATGTGTTTTTAATCTTTTCAAAAATGAAAAACTGCATTCCGCAGAGTAGTTACTTATGTGATATAATTTTCCAAAAAAAATCTGGTGCCCTTTCTTGATTGGCGCTCCTAAGCAGTTGCTTAGGTTTGCCTATTAGTAAAAGTACCCATTGTGATAATAACAGCATCACACGCTTAGCACAATTAATTTTAATTTAGGATTCCATAATGAAATTGATGTTTATTTCTTGTCTTGAATCAATATTTCTATAAGAATAAAACAGAGTTTCTAAGCACACTTCATTACATTCATTTTTTGCTCGTTTATTTATGATGCAAAAAGGTTAACCTGTTTTTATGACAAAAAACAAGAGGGGGTGGCTAGCCACCTTAGCCACCCCCTGGATCCGCAACTGAGTGATTTGAAAGCCTTCTCGGAGTAACAATTCCTAGATTTTGTTAGAAATTTTCATTAAAATGTCTGATAACTGTTTGTACTTCTTACATATAATAAAATTGTAAATAAAATATTTCAATATGTATATTTCCAGTGAAAATAAATCTGTAAAAATAAAAAAACAATAGTAAATTAAAAAGAATTTTATGTCCATTTTTTATGCTGACAGAACTTTACTTGGCCAACAGAATTTTTACTAATCTTTGTAGAAGGAACAATTTTATACAAAAAATTTTAAAACTCCATTTTTTTGCTAATGAAATTGTAGTGATCTTCTCAATCAACCGAGAAAATCTGATTCGAAAAATCGGATTAGAAATAAAAGGACCGGATAAATCAAAAATAATAAAAACAATAACCTTATGAAAATTATTATGTTGTTGTTCAATCGTATTAATTTTAAAAATAAATATATTGTACAACATGATCTCTTGTTCGATTTGATTCAATACTAAACACTCTGCTATTTTTAAACAACATTCTCACCGCGGGCGTGAGTTTACCGAACGGTCCGTCTCACCAGACGTCGCTCCACTTCACGGTCGCTGTCTACTCCGATCTCACCGGTCCATTCCGTCGGGTTCTGACCGTTCGCCTCAGAACACAGGTCGGTCCCTACCGATATTCAGACTTCACGCCGGGTCTGCGCGATGAGTTACCCGATCGCCAAATCCACCAGAACGCTCCCCTCGACAGCCGGTATCGATTCAGTCGATGAGCTGTAGGGGATTGAGACCCCCCACCCAACAGTAGACAGGGGGATCAATCGATGGTCTCGTTGATCCTGACGGTAGAGCCGATCGACCGAACGAACTGATGATGGACTGGCTGCACCAACGACTCCTGTCAACCGATAAAACTCTGGTTGTTTACAGTTGGTTGCTTCTTACGTTTGAGTGGCTGGGAAACCGGCGACTTCCGTTAGATGCCAGATATAAATTTATTATAAATCATGGAAGAAAAAAAACAAAACATTTCTATTTAATACAGTTTAAACATTTGTGGATAATCGTAAAACGTTTTTTGCAAAAATTATTTTGATTTCCTAGTTTGATGAAATTTTCACATTATCATTTATTTTCATCGAAAATGAGTAAATGTGCAAATTTTGGAGAAAATCGATTGAGTAAAAGCCTTCAAAATTAGGATTCTAAATATATATATATATATATATATATATATATATATATAAAGCAACCTAATATAAAGAATGGAAAAAATATTTAAAATTTACAATTAAATAAGAAAATCAGCAATTTGAAAGATGAAAAAAGAAAAAAAACTAATTAAAAATGGTTTTCTTATTTAAAGAATTTTAGCTAAGTGTTAATTTATTTTTTTAGTTATTATAAATATTCTGCAACTGTTTTGTTGTAAAAACAAAAAAAAAGCAATTAATTATTCATGGATCATTCCAAAATTGGGAAAATCGACATTATTAAAAGAGAAATCTTGTTGAAAGATTTTCAAAAATTATTAAATTTTATTTCATTAATATAAATATTGAAGAAATTATTAAATAAAATAAAATGTAGTAATAAATTATAAATAATACATTCAATCCTTTTAAAGTCAAGATGGTTATATTTTTGTTTTTGATCAATATTATTTGATATAGAATTGGAATAAAAATAAGTGAATTAGAAAATGAAATTATATAAAAAAAAGATTTGAAATTATTCCCCTTTGATCTATTGAATACAATGATTGCGATAAATTTTGCGTTATTTTAGAAATGTAAGATACATATTACGAACAATATATCATTATTTATATCAAACTTTTGTATTTTTATGTTTTAGAGATTACTGAATAAAGATAGAAGAATATCAGTGACAAGAAAAGGAGAAGTAGAACAGAATACTAGTAGACTAAGCAAAAGATTGACATAAAGTGCCAAAGTGCAGGGGCATAGTTAAAGGATGGATATAAGGGATCGATCCCCCCGAAATATTCTTAAAACATTTTCTGTCCTATGATGTCTAAAGATTGCCGGCCTAGTACACTTCAATCAGATATCAGTATTTGAGACATTGATTTGTATGCTCAACGAAAGGCCTGAATATTCAGCCATTGTGAGAAAAAAACGTTACTGTTGTCCCCTTGGACTTCTGATTCCTCATATATTTTACCTGTCGGTAAAAGAAATGTACATTTTCAAACAATATGGTTTGATAAATGATAGTGGTTTACCTTTCCTCACAAGTTACAAGGTGCATTTTATAAACTATGTTGTGTTCTCAATGAATGTCCTAGAAAAGAAGGCTGCTCATCATTAAAGCGCCTTGCTTGTGAACTCTTTTAGCAATAGAAGATTGCGATTTAACCTTTCCGAGGACACAAGAATATATAAATACCATCAAGATTGTTCTGTGAAAGCACGATTCTTTCTAGAAATCTCTACAAAGGGTAAACCGGATATTATTATTAAAATCGGCAAAGGATCCAAAAAAATCCTCGGAAAACCGCTCAAGCTTTAAACCAATCATAGAGAAAATCTTGTTGAATTGGCGATATAATTACCTTTACTAGAACACGAAGTTTTAGGCGCGATTATTACGGATGAACCAGCTTAAACCGATAGTCTATTACGAGGAATATTGCAATTTTTTTCTACATCTCCCACCTCTTTATGAAAATTTTTTTCTTCCCCGAAAGCATTTCGTGCACCAGTCTTCAAACTCAAAATTCTATCATTGAGACCATAGGGAAAAAAATTTGGGAAATAGTCAACAAATCTCAATGCTTCTCCATTCTGATTGATGAAAAATGGGACTGAACAACTATTCTCTCTCATTAAGGAAAAAATAGAAAGGTTAATCATTTTAAGTGTGATTTCCGAATAATGTTTTACTTAGGTATGTTCATAAAGACAACGTACGTAAAACTTTTCTTGAATAGTTCCCATTAAAAGATCAATCAACCGAGGAAATTACTAACTCCATAACAATGGAACTAATAAAAGGTTATATTTATATGAACTATTTACATGGACAAGGTTACGATGGTGCCAGAATGTGTTGTAGGTGTTCAAAAATGAATTCGAAATATTTATCCGAAAGCTATTTACGTACATTGCGCCAACCACAATCTCAACCTGGCTCTTGTTAAAGCATTAGATATTTCTCCAAAAAGATTCCTTTTTTTCAAAAGTTTTCTGTCTGAGAAGAATAAATTGAAGTTCACTACTTGGTATGAATCTCGATGGATTGAAAACCATGATACCATAATTTGATTTATTAAACTTTTTGAGCCTGTTGTGAATGCTTTAAAACATTTACCAGAAGAACACGATACAGAAACCTCACCAAATGCAGAAACTTTTCCGTCTGCTATAGAGAGAAGCTCCTTCATCAAATCCTTATTTGTTACCAAAGATTTCCCTTTGTTAACTATTCGACTAGCCAAAGAATTACACTCCGAATCCAAAGATTTAGCAGCATGTGTTGCTCACACTCAATCAGTTTTTAGCACACTTAATCAATCTCGTGAGTTTAGCCAGGAAACTATTCATAAAATCTTCTTAAGAGCTGATGAACCTTTAGCACGTGTATTTTCAGATTATTTTGTAATTTCGATTTCCATCACTACTTAGCTCTCTGTGTATGGACTTCCTTAGCAGTTCTCATCGACAGAAGACTATTATAGGACAACTATTTACAATGTATTTCTTCACAAAGTTGGAAGACAACTTTGAAAAGCTTGGTCAATTATATGAAACCTCTGTCGATAAGCGGTAATTGCTATCGGAGTTTTACATTTACTCAAAAATGTGGGTTCAGTGTCTCTTCAAAGACCTGACAGCGACAGCGTTGAAAGCATTTTGTCAATTTGGTATCCACTATTATCCAAATATTATAAAATTTTTTACAAATTTCCTTACTCTTTCAGTGATAACTGCTACAGAAGAAAGAACATTTTCCACACTGACTCGAATTAATACAAATATGAGAAGTATCAAGAATAACAACCGACTAATTGATCGGGTAATGTTGTCGAATGTACTGGGACGTTTCAATCAGTGCTGATAACGCAATGGAAGAATTTTGCCAATACCAACGATGATTAGAATTTTTAATTTAAATTTAGCTCTTATCTTTATTTAGTTCTTTATTCTTTACAATTTTTGCAGAATACACTATAATTTCTATGTCCAGACTCTTCATTCTTGCTAAACAATGAAGAATATGAAACTTTATTTAACAGGATCAAAAAATCCCTAACGATTTCAGTGTGTGTATGTGTGATTGATTATGTGAGTGTACATGTGTGAATGTGTGTCTGATATAAATTGTGTAATGTTCATCAATATCCCCCCGATATGAAATCCTGGCTACACACCTGCCAAAGTGTTTTCAAATTAACTGTAGTTAATTGTTAAGGAAGGCATCAACCAATTAAGGGTTGATAAAAAAATAAAAATAAAATTATAATTGTAATTATAATTACAATTATATATAAAAAAATAAACAAATTGACAATTAAAACTAGGTAATGCAATACCGGTATAACGAAAACCGGGATACCGTCCAAATTTTCACCTGTATTCACCTTAAAAATACTGGTATTTTTGGCATTGGAATATTAGCTCTAATGGATATACGTTACACGGAAGCTTGATTTGGGGAATCTCCCATTTACTTAGAATCAAATAAGATCCCATCCATTGTAGCTAAATGCTATTAGTTCAGTGCAGAGTTTTTTTCAGTATGTAGACACAAATTGAAAGTGAAAGTTGTGCTTGTGCAATAATTAATATATGTATTTATATGTATTAAGATTAAGTCAAAAGCTACCAAAAACATTCAATTATTATGAATGAAAAATTATGAATGAAAAAGAAGGAACAGTTATGTTAAACCTACCTCGTATGGTTGCGCGTGATGGATATGATGATAATGCAATAGCAACTGAAAATGAAGAAGATAAAAAGATTACAAATGATGGTGTTGTCCTAGAGTTTGGATCTGTTAAAACTGAAAAAAAATTGAGTTATGCTAGATTTATCCCCGCTGGTAACAAGAATTAGAAGTTTCATTAAAATTTTCTGAAGATCTCCAACAAAAAATGATCATTATTTACAAAAATGTGTAAAACTACAATTTGTAAAAGAATAGAATTTGCAATTGGATGTAATTATACGATGGAATAGTTTACTTATTATGTTGGAAAGGTTTTAGCAATTACGGTATTGTGTCCAAAAAGCATCAATTAAATTAAAATCAAACAGTCTTCAAAACAGGAGTTTCTATTAACTTCTGAAATCCTTGATACATTGCACCAATTAAATTAGCAGTCGAAGCCATATGTAGAAGAGATTCTAATTTTCTTGCTTCAGATGCGACTTTTAAATTTATGATTGACACGCTTGTTGCACAAAATAGTAAAATAAGTATTGAATTGATAAATACTCTGAAATATAGAATAATGCAAAGACGAACAAACATATCTTAAGTTTTGCAATATTTACACAACGCTTCACAAAACGAAATCGAAACGGACACAGATTTATATCTTAAAATTTAAAAAGTTTCTCTTACAAAAATATTGATTCCTCTTATAAAACGCTTAAGAGTTAAAAGTAATGAACCAGACGGTAAAGATTTTGATCTTAAAGATATACCAGTTACATCTCTTTCCACTATTAATACTGAAACCGTTTCATTAAAAAACAAATTAGAGAATGTGATTAACAAGGCAATGATGAATGTTCCGAACCAAAAGAAACAAAACAAAAGATTAGAAATAGAACATAAACTTAAAAAAGAATTACAATTTTTTAAGAGTATGGAATTTTGGGGTTGAATCTAAAGCTTACTTATGAATACTTGTTAACTATACCACCAACAAGTGTGGAGTCAGAACGAGCATTTTTGGCTGCTCAAAATATAACCACAAAAATAAGATCGAGGTTAGACGACTGTACGTTGGATCATATATGTTTTTTGAAATCATAGTTGTTGGCACAAAAGCGGGCGCAGCATGGATGAAGGGTCCCAGGGCTGGGAAAAAATTGGTTCCGGGACGGGGAAGGAAGAAACACAACAAAATCTCACTGAGATCCAATTCTGACCTGTTCTCTAATCGATAACACCCCGCGCATTGAAGTCTCGCAATTACCTCACGCAATTTGCCATTAATCCCCTTCATAGATTTTGCAGCAGAATCTTTATTGACTGCAGCAACTTCTACGCTTTCGGCACATTACGATCGATTTGGTAAAAATCTTTGCTCAAGGAATTTATTCGGACAATTTTTAATTCCAAACTCTGAAACTCTTCTAATTCCTGTTGAATCTTTGAAATAACACGCAACAAAGATTCCTTTTGTTTCTTCAGTATTTTATTTTCTTCTTTTAATTTTGCAATATCCTGATTTTGATTGTACAATTCGACAAGTCATGATCGTGTTATTTTACTCAAATGTTCGAATAAAACTGGATCATTTATTCTCAATCCCGTATTGATAGAATGTGTTCAACCAGTTGACGATCTGATCATGCGTATTTAAGGGATCATCTTCATTTGTTTTAATCGGCATTTGCTCTCTCATCAATTTGTGTTGTAATATTAATCCCTGATTGAAATATCGCTTGAGTTGTTGATTTCTCGATATTTAATGTCTTATCGGTTATTTCTCGGTGATTTTGATTTAATTTCGGTAACCAATCGTCTTGGCAGAAGGAATTGAACGATTTTCGTTCTTTTGACAGAACAGCTTTTGTTTTTCTGATCGTATAATCTTTCAAAAACGTTTCGTTATTTAATTGACGGAAAACTGTCGTTGTCGCTATTAGCTTGACAAAGAAACAATTTTGAATTTTAAAATTCAGAAATTCGAAATGTCTGACAATTCTTTCTCAACTGGTCGTCAAAGTATCTTGACTTTTTCCACAATACTTTTGGATGTCCCCCATTTTTTTAAATCAAACAATATTTCAATTTGCATAAAAAATAATAATCACTTGTACAAATTAATGTAATATACATGGGTGGTCATAAGTCGCTTTACCCAGTTTTAATAATAATAAACACAAAATTCTAAATGATACAACTTTTATTTAATCAGCGTACAATAATAATTTTAAAACAAAAACTTGAAAACAATTAAACCTTATCTTCAAAGTGTTGTCCTTCAGATTTAATACAAAACTGGATTCTTCTCTGAACAGAGGGACAGATTCGTCGGCACAAGTCTTTATCGTTGTTCAAAGCTACAAATTCTATAGGAATTCTTTCTTTCAACTCGGATATGGTTAGAACATTTTATGAGTAAACGCGTTCCTTCAGGATACCCCATATTGAATAATCACAAGGTGTCTGGTCTGGTGATCGTGGAGGCCATTCAGTGGTTCCTCTCCTGCCGATCCACATCTCAAAAGTGTTATCTAAAAAGTCGCGTACATTTCTACCATAATGAAGGGGAGCGCCGTTTTGCATCCAAACGTCGTTATCTGTGTCAAGCTGAGGTACGGCAAAATCACGCAGCATGTCGAGATATAGCTCAGAATTGACCGTTCCATCAAAGAAGTATGGACCCAGCACACCAATTGAACGTATTCCTCCCCACACACAAATTCCTGGAGAAAGATTGTTGGTCTCCCATACCAGATGAGGATTCTCAGTGGAGTAGTACATGACATTATGCAAATTAACGTGACCATTCAACTTAAATGAAGCTTCGTCAGTCCAAATTATTCTGTCCCTTATGTCAATGTTCTCATGGAATTGTTGTTGTAACCATTCGCAAAATTCTATGCTCCTGTCATAATCATCATCATTTATTTGATGGAGCAAACGAGGTCGCCAAACTTTCAACTCAATGTCCTTCATTATTCTACGTAAACTTGTGCGTGGTATATGCAACTGCAAACTTGCACGAACTGCAGATGTTGATGGCACATTCTGATAGAAAGTTCTGATAGAAAGTTCGGTCTCGTGAAACTTTTTATCCAAAACATAAATTGATTGTCGTGATGGAGGAGCGTCATTAGGATACTCTTTTGCAAATGCTGCAGCTACAGCTCTTGAATTTCTATCATGCTTTATCCACTGCTGTACTATAAAAAATAGTTGCTGAAGTGTTAATTGCCGTGCCATGACAATATTGCCAACAACAATGAACAAAATGAAATAATTTAAAAATTTTTTAAATAAATAATTATTAAAACCAACAATTTTATCTGTTTTTTGTTTATAAATCATTTAGAATTTTGTGTTTATTATTATTAAAACTGGATAAAGCGCCTTATGGCCACCCCTGTATATTAAAAAAGTTGGATTTAAAAATGGTTAAATTATTCATTAAAATAAATGTTTTGTTGTTTAGTTGTGTTTGACATATATTTGTACTACCAATAAATAATAACAGGACCTATAGAAAGTAAATTTTAATTTTGATTGCATTTTTAAAAAAATACTAATACCAGTAAAATATCGGTATTACCGTTTCTAAAAGCGAAAATACCGAAATACCATTATCGAAAATTTTTAACGGTATTGCATTCCCTAATTAAAACGAGAATATTTTACAAAAACGAAAATCCATGGATATAATTATTGGATCGTATTAGAATCGCCTCAATTGGAGAATTATCATTTAATTAGAATTACAGTAGTGGAATAATTTTCCCTGCCTAATTACAAAGAAACCCTTGTATCGAAGATCCGAATATCTATAACTCAGTCATAATCAATATATACCAATATATTCATTGGTATATAATATACATAATATAATATATAATATAAATAATACAATATAATATAATATAAATTGGTATATAATATAAACCCTTGTATCGAAGATCCGAATATCTATAACTCAGTCATAATCAATATATACCAATATATTCATTTGTATATATTATATATAATATATTATATATAATATATTCAACATATACCAATATATCTATTGGTAAATAAAAAAATTAACAAAAAAAATTAACTTTAGATAATTTGTGAATTTTAAACATTTACTCCGTGTTATACATTAAATATAGATATTTCTATCTAAAAAGGCTATCTATTCTTATTTAAAATTAACTAGCCAATTAAATGTTTTAAATTGTTTATTAATTTCGACGGATTAACCTTCATCTTCAGAACAACTCATTTTTTTAAAGAAATGTACTTATATACTGCCGGTAATGATTATGCAATCAAACTTCATCAATGATGAAATTTAAAGTTGTCGAGGGTGCATTTTGAACGTTAATTTTAGGATCCAAAGATCTTATATATAAAGCTTCACATGTCACTCTCGCCCAATAATTCTTAAATTGAGTTCACATATTTTTAAAGTTATTGTATTTATGCCCCCTTTACAATGTTTACTATGTTTTCAACAATATTACTTCCATTTTCCTTGGATTCTCTAATAGAGATGACGAAAAATCTCTCCAATCACATGTATATTGGTAACTGAGATCCGAATACAATCACAACAGTGTTGAAGATTTATTGTTAAACATACCTTGAAATTTTTGGGTATGAGAAATAACATTAAATTTAAAAACGCCAAAAAGTTTACGCAAATTTGATAATTTTCTTATTCTGTACATAAGTTTTAACTTTAATAAATTAATTATAAGAATTTTCAGATATATATTAGGCATAAATGAAAGCCGAAATCGTATTTATTGGTCACATTGAAAACACAGCGAAACAAGAAATAATAAGAAGATATAATTTCTAGTTTCTATATGGCAACATTTTATCAGTATTGTGAACAAAATTAATTTAGTAAAACTAAAAATTTAAAACTTATTACACTAAACACATTTTTAAAACATTTTTAGTTCAAGACTAAAAATCGTCAAATTAATTTGTTTTGGATCTCAGAAACCTTTAAGTACAATAATATTTTTACCTTAAGAGAAAATTACCCTTATATGAAAAAAATATTTCCTTTAAAATATTATCATAATTAATCTAATTAAATAATAATTAAAAATTTATTTATTTATAAAAACTGATACATGAATTTTTTTTCATTATTTCAAGACAAACTTAGACAATTATATTTTAGAAAAATAATAAATAAAATTTATTTCTTTATAAAACAAAAATAACTGAATAATTCTTGAATAAATTTATTCAGAAAAAAAATTCCCCTGAAGAAAATTGCTCAAGCAAAAATAGATAAAGTCAAATTATCATTTATAATCAATTGAATAATGATTTGAGATTAAGAGATAAATCAAAAAAATAATGAAATTTAAATTTAATTTCTAATTATATAAACGCGGTTTATAAACTAATATTAAAGACGATATTAAAATTTTGACACTTTTTACAACCAATTTTTAAATATTAAAAGTATATGTATATATTTGGTTGATTGAAAGGTTTTGTAGACATTTTAAATTAAGGAAATAAAATGAAATAGAAGATCTAACTTGTATATTAAAGTTTAAATGTTAAAAGTAGTTTTCATCATAATTCATTCAGTGCTACCAGTGGTTAAGTGGCTTACTGATTTTATTACCGAACAATTATTGGCTTTTCAAGGCTATTAGCAACATCACAATTTACGTGTAAACATTTATTAGCAACACAAACATTTTCACTAGCAATTTCTGCGGGAATCGTCATTCTTGATTAATATGTTTTTGTATCTATATTCAAATCTTAAAATTAATTATTTGGACAAGATAAATATTTTTTAACTTTTAATTTCTCAAAATTTTATTGGATAAAAATGCATAAAGTAATTTTTAAAATAAACATTAGTGTTTAAAATATATTAAAATCAATAAGTTAAAATCTTTTACTAAAAATATTATTAAAATTTATAATTATAAATCTTTTAATTAATTATTATTTAAAAATTAATCTCATTAATTTAATTTCATTAGATTTAAATAATTAATTAATAACATATCACTCTCATCTGAGTAGGAGAGTCACCAATCTAAACAGCATACAAACAAAAAACTTACAACATTTCGAATTTATCCTCATAAAGGCAACTTAGGAGTTCGTTACCTTTTGACAGTGATTTGTTCATAAACTGCATAAGTAAAAATTTTAATGTGAAAGAAAGGTGAAAAATTGCGAATTTAAGATATTCGGCTTTCTCGCAATTTGCGTTTTGGGATATTTACAGTTTGTAAACGGGTGTTGCCATAAGAAAAAGCTAAAGCATCTATCCGTTGAGTGCCGTTATAACTTTTGTAAAATTAAAGCTTATATTTCAAGAATTGTACAGCCGATCCCGACAGTCACTGAATGCGCACTGAGCAAGACAGTAATCAATATTATAACTGGAATAAACTGGAAACATCAAACACACACTCAGAATCACATTTGGTACCTGTTTCAAAATGAAATCTTTAAAATCAAAGCTATCCCTAATCTCAAAATCATTTGAGATCTAGGGACTCAATGGTGAATCAAGGACTTTCGCAACTCTGTACTGAACCGTGTCAATCATTGATTGTTACGAATTGATCATATATATATAT
>MQRK01198370.1:48359-59193 GCA_001938485.1 Girardia tigrina
GGTAACGCGTGGTGTGTGTATGATGACATGAGGGGGAACCAACCAATTGTAGTTGAGGTGAACTCTCATTGGCTGCCCGTCAGCATGAGTGTGACATACGAATGTATTATTTTGTCATTTTTCACTCTTGTAGTTAGTATGGAAGACGCAGTGAAATCTAAACGAGCAATCATCTATTTCCTCTGGAAAGAAAACACCCCCACTGCAGATATTGTGCACCGTTTACACCGCGTCTTTGGTGATTCTGCTATGAGAAGAACGGCTTTCTTTAAGTGGGTGCAACGACTCCAGGTAGAGCGTCATTCATTGGAGGATGATGAACGCAGTGGGCGACCAACAACGTCCTTATGTTAAGAAATTGGGAAAGTTATCGAGGAAGTCATTCTTGGTGACAGATGTCTCACTATCCTTGAGGTAGCAGCTATTACAGGCGCTTCTAAAAGTCAAGTGCACCGCATCATGTCAGAGGAGCTGCATATGAGGAAACTTACTGCCAGTTGGGTGCCGTGCTTCCTCAACAACGACCAGAAGGCTAATCGAAAGTTAGCTTGTCAAGAACTGCTGCAACTGGTCCATGATCTAGATGAGGCGTTCTGGTCATGGATTGTGACAGTGGTTCAAACATGGCTCCCGTTTTATCTTCCTTAAATCAAGGAGCAGTCCCGTCAATGGTGCCGCATAGGTGACAGACCCCCTTTAAAGGCGAAGACCGTCCCTTCAGCCGGGAAGGTAATGGTTATAGTCTTTTGGGAGTGTGTTGGGATAATTCACATTGATTACCTGCCACAGGAGATCACCATCAAAAGCATATATTACACAAACCTGCTCGACAAAGATCTGCACAAAGCTCTCAAGAACAAACGGCAGGGAAAGTTGTCATCCATCCCATTATTGCAACAGGACAACGCACGTCGCCATACAGCGAAGTTGACTGTCAGTACCGTGCAACAATTGGGCTGGACACTTTTGCCTCACCTCTCATATTCACCGGACCTCGCACCGAGTGATTATCACCTTTTCTCGGTATTGAAGAAACCCCTTCGAGGACGTCATTTCGCGAATTTGGATGAAATGAAAACAGCATTCAGTGCGTGGATTGTGGAGACGCCGCGTATTTTCTTCGATAATGGTATTAAGAAGTTGACACAGAGATGGGAAAAATGTGTGAAACTGAATGGTGATTATATTGAAAAGTTCGATAGCGATTCTAATGAGGATTGATCAATTTTGTTAACTGGAATAAAGTTTTTGAATTTGTTGTTACTTATTAGTCCGCGAACTTTTGGGACACCTCGTATATTTAATTTTTTTTATTAAAAGTAAAAAAATCTATATATATATATATATATATATATATATATATATATATATATTGCGCTTCTGGACGATGCAAGTACTGGGACGTACATAACAGAAACAGTTGTTAAGGAGCTTGCTCTAAATAGAGAGAATCGAAGTCTCTCAGTTGATGTTATCGGAGGAACCACGCGTCTCTTAAAGGTAAAGGAAATTGAAGTTACTATAAGCAGCATCGACAAACATTTTCAGAAGAAAATAAATGCGCTTGCATTGTCAACCATTGTTGATGATATGAAAGCTTCTGACTGGAGAAAATGAGGACCTCATTGGGATCATTTGAAAGACATCAAGTTTCCTCATTGTGAAAGGATGGGATCTGGGGATATGCTCATCGGAGCTAATTATCCAGATCTGCATGAAACGATAAAAAAAATTAGAGGGAAAACCGATGAGCCCAAAGACTCCTTTGGGAAGGACGTGCATGGGGAAGTTGCCTTCTGACCATGGAAAAAATGAGAAAACAATGTCGACCTTTCACGTTAAAACTCTTGAGGAAGAGATTAAGCAATTGACGATCGACAGTTTGAAGGTTAAAGCAAGTCCCCGTAAGATAAATGAAATTCCAAACAGTGAAAAATTTGGAAAAAAGTATAGTGATGGATTTATATGATGACCTTGATAAGGATGTTGCGAGACATTCCTGAAAAAGAGTGACATGCTTACTTTCTTGGAATTATGTGACTCCGTCAAAGAGATCACACCTGAAGAATCGATATCAGGTTCCGGTCTGAAATTTGATGAAACAGTAGTGTCAGAAGATAAAAACATTGAGTTGAATACGATGATAAATAAAAACTATGCTTTCCACCGGATGTGATAAAAAAATGATTGACGATTGTCATATCAAATACGATAAATACAATGAGGTTAAAGATCTGAAAGATCTGTCGATGTTTGAGCCAAACGTGAGTAGAGCGTTGGGATTCGGTGAACTGGAAATATCAAATTCAGAATTAGACAAAATGTGTGCAATGACGCTTAATAGCGCTGAAAATGATTTGATTAATTTGGAAACTACTGGCAAGTTGAATGGTTGTGAAAAACTTTTGAGTTTTGAGTTATTAAAAGAAAACAGAGTTAATGATGTGAGGGATAGTGTTTTTCCTGAACCAGCGAGCACTGTATGTGAAAATGGAGATAAATTGACGATTACATGGGAGACAAATGAAAATTTAAAATCTGCAGAATATTTGAAGAGCCTTGAAACAGTTCAACTTGATAAATTTTTAAATCTCGAAGAATGGGAAATTGTCAGAATTATGGATAGATTGGATGATAAAGTGAAAGAAAAGTAGAGAAAGAATAAAGAGAAGAAATTTGTGAATGACATGATGATCGAAGTTTGTGGCAATTTCTGAAACGGATTTAACTCCAAACGCATAGTTCTTAATTGGAAATGTCGAAAAAAAATAGTAAATAGAAGTTTGATCCTCCTACGTCGGGTCAAGGGGAGGAGTATTTTGAATTGATCATATATATATATATATATATATTTATTTTTTTTATTAAAAGTAAAAAAGTCTTTATATATACATGTATGTATATTTATAAAATTTATTGTAATTTTTTTGTTAAAAAGTTTTAAATTGTAATTAATGTTGGTATATGGAAAATTCGAAAAATGTAATTTGTTTAAATAATATGATTATAAATTATAAAAGTTTGAATGTCGATTAAAAATAAACAGTTGTGATTGAATTTCGAGTTTTCAATTTTTGAATATAATTAGTAATTGAAATTAGCATTTTCTGATGGCATTATTTCCTCCGACAAATCAAAAGCGATTGACAAGTGTTTCCGATTTGAAACTAATCATAAAAACCGATAGAAAACGTCGTCGATTTGAAATAGCGTATTTTCCGAATAAAGTGATCGCTTGGTGACAAAAACTTGAATTTAAAATCCAAATTGTGCAAAATGAGCTGATTTACACGAATGTGTTGAAAGCGGAAATCGCGAGCAAAGACAATTCAAAAGACGCTTTTCAAACGACGAATATTTTTGAGATTTGTAAAATTATATTGGAGAAAGTAGAGCTCCAATTGACGGACAAAAAGAGACAATTTGTGATTGATAATTAAATTAAAGATTTCGCAAAGATTGTGACTAGTAAAACGTTGAATCCGAGAACAAAACTATGCTTTCCACCGGGTGTGATAAAAAATGATTGACGATTGTCACATCAATTTGAAACCGAATAAATCCGCAAAACAACAATCTCTCGACGTTATTCGAATGTTGATAAAGAAATTGAATGTTCCCATCGATGTTGCTCTTTTGTCTGTCAACATTATTGTGCGACAAAAAAAAATAAATTAATCAAACGAGAATTATTGAGTTATTGTGAGAATATTTTCTCAGAGGTGCCGCAAGAGCAGCAAGGACGACTTTCGAACCAGAAAATTATGATTTATTCAAAGAAAATTTCGATACGAAATGCACAATCGAATTACACAAAAAATGCAACAACATTGATAAAACAGGGTGAAGTGAATGGCCAGCTTTATGTATGTAGTGACCACAATTTATTAATTTAATTAATTATTAATTTAATTTTAACAATCAAAACTTAATAACAAAAAATGTGTAAAAAATGCGAAATTTAATTTTTAAAAACTATGGAGTGAATCTACAACATTAGAACAGAAAAAAATGTCGGAAATTAATTTAAAAAAAGCATTTATAAAATTAATGTTGTTTTAATAATTTTTTTAAATGATTTTGAAATAAATTTTTTTGTGCTGGAACGCGTTTTCAATCGATCATTATTAAATTGTCAATAAAAATCTGATTTTTATTCTACGACTCGAAAATGTGTTCGATTTCCGAGTCCGATCCGATTTTCCAATCTATAGTATCGGCAACAATCACATCAAGTCGACCAGTATGAACAGCGTCAGGTTACTCAACCAGTCGCTCTCGACCGGCTTCAATCTGTCTCATTTGAATCAATCAGCGGCCAACAACAATGTTGACAACATCACCAATCATATCGACGGCACCAACGGCAAGGAATTCAATTTCTCCGTGTTATCATCACGTCTCAGCTCGATCGCCCTCAAATCGAATCGACGACGTTTTGGAGCTTTAGAGAAAGATAGCGGCCCCCACTATATCCCAACGCCATCCGAAACCGGTAGGTTATTATTATTTTTAAGCAATTTCTCCCGAAACAAATCCCAAGGTCACTGGTGGGTGATTGGACCCGTTGAGTTCACAGCGAGACGGCGCAGCACCTCCACAACAATGGTGTCAGAAGCAAAAACTCTAGCCGCTACCGAATCTGCATACCGCCGCCATTCCACTTCACGGATCACTGAGGACTCGGATCAACAATCCAATTCCGACATGGACCACAGTCACACCGCCGAGAACCGGACCATGCCGAAAACAGTAACCAGTCACCCAGAGAGACAGATGACGACAACAACTGAACAGACGCGACACGTTGATACGTTATCAACGAAGTTTCATGTAAGTTCCTTTGTTGTCGATTCATCCCTCCAACTAAATATATTAAATAAAAAACTAAAATATATTAAATATATCAATATTTCAATTAATTACTGTAAATACTATGATCAAACTATATATAAAGGGAAAAATAGCAACTCAAGGGAATGAAAAGTATCAGCACAACTCATACCGCCAGTCATCACATACAAAACAATACACATCATCACTCTCTATAAACAACACGTAGATCATACATCATTCCCACAAGACTCACACAAGGGAACCGCAGAACATCAACAAACATCAGCACCTCCACAACATCCGACATGCTTCAACACACACACAACATGCATTATACACCAACTATACATCACATCCATATTAAAGGTCGAACCTCACCATCCTACAATAACTACCACATCCAATGACCACATAACAAAACCCAAACACACAGAAACAGTAACTATACCTTGTGATAAACAGATGACAACCACGACAATTCCGTCACACAGACGGCGCATATCGCTTAGGATAAGGGGTTTTTCCGAAATATCGTGTGAAGTATTCACTGTCGACCCAATGTCCACAATTAAATCTTTCATGGCAACCATCCAAACTAGTACTAGACCTCAATTTTATCTGACTTACGGTCCCAAACTACTAAGGGGTTGCCTAACATGGCTACAATACGGCATTACAAATCACGCTGTGCTTGACTATTATACCGGATTACTGGGGGGTAACGACACCGACACTGATTATACTTCAATTGATCCTGTTAGCACGAATGCCTTGCAGACTGCGCCACCTACTTTCTTTGTAGATCAAACTGGGTCACCCAAAGTCTGGATGAACCTGATGGACTTCAGAATCAAGGCAATCCGCATCAAGTCGCGGAACAGTCTGTTCCAGAACATGCTCAGCGCGATTCCAGCAGAACAACTCCAAATGCTTGCACCACATCTTGCAGCAATAATACAGCACGCCGAATCGTATAACCAACTTCGGCGACAAATTATGATGGCTCACGAGCCCAAATTTGATGTTGTCTTTGAAAACTATTTCAAGACACAACAAATCGGCATACTGAAGCCATCACAATTCTTACAACGGGTAATTAGCTATCTTGAGTTGAAACAACCAGACATCACCCAGGATAAGAACAATGCGATTCTGAAGAAATTCCTCATCCAATCTCTTCCGGCGATACATAAGGCTATTCTTGCAGCCACCAGCACCAGCGATCTACAAAATCGCTGAGCCAATGCCCACCAACACCGACACGTGTTTCACAGTTGCCACAAACCCCACCGGATACGCAAATTCTGTAACAATGCCCCAACAGAACGGACAAATAGAAGCACTTACAGCTCAGATGGCTTAGATGACTACCATCATGGCTGATTTAGCATCAATTGTCGCATCGCTGAGATCAGGACCAAACAACTGCAGCGCACAAGATCCAACAGCCGGCACATCAACAATAGAAACAGCTCGACAACCAGACGAGACCTATTCTGCTATTACCATAGCAAATTCGGCGTTCAGGCAAAGAGGTGCCAGCCCTGTTGCGAGTGGAAGAGTGACTTCACGACACTTGAGTTGACTGAAATCTGCATTTGGCACTCCAAACACGGGGACGACGCCAGGGGGTGCGCCGTAGGGTGTAATTACCTGCCGTCAAAAAAACTAGTTTCGTCATCCATCCAAGCAGTAGATGAAATGGACGAGGATAGTTACTGCGGATTATTTACCTCAGGAGCCCAGATCTCAAATTCCCCAATTACAGATGCAAAATTCTTAGCAGACACCGGATCCGCCATATCAGTCCTACCCCGCAGTTTCAAGCAGCACAACTATTTCAGTGTCATGCGCCTCACAGCCGCAAATGGATCAACTGTTCACACTTATGGAACAATTCAACTATCCTTTTCATTGAACAGCTCAATCGAACCTTCAATTGGACATTTGTTGTGGCCGAAGTCACACAACCCATTCTAGGTGCCGATTTCTTCGACCATTTTAACATTTTTGTCGACTGTAGGAATCGGAAACTAATCATCAACGACCATATTTCCGACAGCCAACACTCGCAACCGTCTCTCACCGGTATCCACGCAATCCAGGAAGCAGCAATTGAAATCAACCACAATCATAAGGACCTGCAAGATGACACCACACCGCTTACAAATACCGTGACTCGGAAATTGCAAATCCATACAGGAAGAACATTAGCCGCTCAATGTCATGGAGGGACACCGATTCCACCACCCGGTTTATTCTCGAAGGCTACGATGTGTTATTTTCACCGTCGATTCGATAAGGAAGCGAAGAAGTGTCAAACGGGGTGCACATTTCCCTGTGCCAACTCCGAACTTCAGATGACCAAAGTGGCATCTGGCACGCCCAATTTAGAACGGACTCCAAGGACTGTGCCCCGAGATGCGTCCACCACAAGCAAAAAGAACTAGTTCCACCCCTCATAAGCGCAGCGAATAAGGTAAGTGGCGTTAACTGCTGCAGCATCACCAAACAGTGGATCCGTGTAGGTGTCCACGACCACATTAATCACAACCCCAATCACGATTACCAACAACAATTACATCAACCACAACTCCAACTACAACTACATCAACCACAACTCCAACTACAACCACATCAATCACAACACCAATTATGACCACATCAATTATAACACCCAATAAAACTCCATCTTATAAAACTCCATCTTTAGCAAGACGGTCGGTCTCCTTTGCACCATTTGTCCAGTTCAACGATTCACAGCTCTCCCTCACCAAACCATAATTCGCATCATGCTCCGCATTTATCGTTGGGGAGCTGATATAGTGACCACAATTTATTAATTTAATTAATTATTAATTTAATTTTAACAATCAAAACTTAATAACAAAAAATGTGTAAAAAATGCGAAATTTAATTTTTAAAAACAATGGAGTGAATCGACTACATTAGAACAGAAAAAAATGTCGGAAATTAATTTAAAAAAAGCACTAATTAAATTAATTAAGTTTCTTTAAATCAAATGGCAATTTCGTCAATAAACAAAAATAACACCATTTTAATTTTAAATTTTTATTTGAAAACATGTTTCGCCACTTTTGTGCATCTTCAGTTCTGTATTTAATTAGAAAGTTATTGTTTATATAGAAAGATGACCATTACGTCACAGTGTGTTACGTCAAAATACTCTAATATGATTGGACGAATCACTTTGCACATTTAGATTAGTAACTTTGATCACAATTATGAAAGGACAATTACTGAAGCACTCTTGATAAAGTTTCTTAAACCTAGTCTTAAAATGGTGTTATTTTTGTTAATTAAATTAATGTTGTTTTAATAATTTGTAATTTTTAAATTTTTTGAAATAAATTCTTTCTTTGTGCTGGAATGCGTTTTCAAATTGCTCATTTTTAAATTGTCAATAAAAATCTGATTTTTATTCTACGACTCGAAAATGTGTTGGATTCCCGAGTCCGATCCGATTTTCCAATCGTATAGTATCGGCAACAATCACATCAAGTCGACCAGTATGAACAGCGTCAGGTTACTCAACCAGTCGCTCTCGACCGGCTTCAATCTGTCTCATTTGAATCAATCAGCGGCCAACAACAATGTTGACAACATCACCAATCATATCGACGGCACCAACGGCAAGGAATTCAATTTCTCCGTGTTATCATCACGTCTCAGCTCGATCGCCCTCAAATCGAATCGACGACGTTTTGGAGCTTTAGGGCAAGATAGCGACCCCCACTATATCCCAACGCCATCCGAAACCGGTAGGTTATTATTATTTTTGAGCAGTTTCTCCCGAAACAAATCCCAAGGTCACTGGTGGGTGATTGGACCCGTTGAGTTCACAGCGAGACGGCGCAGCGTCCCCACTACAATGTATTTTAGTAAATTCATACAATTTAGCTGTTTGTGAACACTGACATGTCAACAGTTTTTCAAATTTCTGATCGATGCTTTTAATGTTAAGGAAACGCTTTAATATATCCTTTAATTCAGTTTCATTCTTCATGGGTAACGGTTAACTATTTTCTTTTAAACTTAATTTACTTAATTTATCTGTTCTTAATATGTCATTCATTTTACTTATGTAATCTGATTTGTTAAGTATAACAAGGCCGTCACCTTTATCAAATTTTGTAATAATTATGTCCTTCTTTTTCCTTAAATCCTTTAATGTTTTTTCTTCATTATTTTTCATTTTCTTATTGTTATTAATAAAAATATTTGTAGCCTTTTTCAATTCAAATTGTTTGTCTTTTAATACATGACCTATAATATCTTGAATGTGTGATTGTTTTTCTGTCTTGTCAATGTTTGATTCTGAAGAGTCCAATAAAACTGAATTATTCAGAAAGGCAACAGATACAGGTCTTTACACAACACCACAAAGTTTTTGTGAGGAAAGATATAGAGAGGATATGATAAATGGCCTTGTTCACAGAGTTTGGAATTTCTCGTCCAGTTTTGAAATTGCAAATCAAGGTTTAAATATTCTTAGAGGGCGCTTGTGGGACGATATGTATACAAACAAGCAAATAGAACACAACATTTGGATAACATTAGACAAATTATATACAGATACACGAGTTAAGTAACAATTAAAAGAAGAAAATACTGAAGATTACAAAATCATTAACAAATTTAACAAATCATTAAAATTCCATATTCTGAAGGATTTAGAGCTTTTAAAAAGAGTATTTGTAGAACAATAAGTAGTGCTAAAGTAGTCTCTGTCACATCCAAAGTTCAAAGTTTCCTCTCAAATACATCAAAAACAGTTTGTGATTTGCAATCTAATCTGGTATATAAATTTAATTGTCACAGGTGTCAAAACTCATACATCGGAGAGACAAATCGTCATCTTAAAACCCAGATTATTCAGCACTCGCAAATGAGTCGCTGGTTATGTTGTAAGGATAGAACCTCATCCATTTCAAAAGATGAGTTTTCTGTTCTATAAAGGGATTCGATTCACATTAATAATGACAGTTTTGTGAATCTCTACTAATAAGACACTACAACCCATCAATTAACATTCAGAATGGGCTAAGTAAGCTTATTTCAATACTTAAAAATTTTAATTAAAATACTTTTGCCATTATTACCCAATAATACTTTAATAAATTAAAATATATTAAAAAATTATTCTCTTTTAAACTTAATATACCTTTTAAAATCATATTATTATGAAAAATTAAAATATTGAACTATTCAAATATTAAAATACTAAATTTCCAAATATTCCTGATGATGATGTATGTAAGCATCGAAACATGTCCAATAAATATATAAAAGAAGTTTTAATCAAATTATATATATATATAGTATCTACATTAATTTGTAAAAATGTTTCATTTAAATAAAATTATTCTATTATTTATATAAAAATAAAAAAGGAAATTTCAACCATTATATTGTAGCTTTAATAAAAGTTTCACTGTATCAAATAATTAATTTCTATTTTTTCTGAATTTTCTTTATATATAATTCAGTTGAAAGGCAAAGTCCGTAGAAAATTTATTGAAAATTATAATATTTATATAAATAATTAATAAAGGATTCCGTGTATTTAAGCAATTAATGTTCGACTTACACACCACCCAACCAATTTATAAATTCTAAGAATTATTATATACGTTAAACTGTTTTAAAAATAATATTTTCAATTTCTAATAAATTTAAAAAATTATAACAATTTGTTTAAATAAAGAGAACATCATTTCAAAATATGTATTTTATGATATATATTTCGATGGTTTTGCCGTCATCTTCAGATCACTTTTTTTACTAAATATATATTTTGAAATCATTCATTTTATATTAAAATGATAACTCTAAAACATAAGACAAATCAAAACTTAATTTTTCTAAAAATACAAAATTACAAAATTACTTTTTATATTAATTTTGTGCGCTTGCGTCATCAAATTGCATTTGCGCAATTTGACCTTTTTGTGCAATATTGTTCGGGTTGATGTGA
>MQRK01198370.1:66367-78170 GCA_001938485.1 Girardia tigrina
ATTTAATAACAATAAAAACAATCATAATTTCGCTTTATGATTGCTTTAATGTACTGTTATATAATTTTATGTACTGTCGATTAATCTCATTTTTGCAATCATATTTTATTTTCAACCGACTAGTGGACGACGGGCACCTGCACGGACTGGAGGCACGAGCACGCGATCCAGTAGTTTCTGGCCGACAATCGATCGATTGTCGCTATTTGAAGCCGGCGGCGACGACGATGGCGGAGGAGCAGTGGGAGAACTGATCGATTCGTCCTCGTCGTCGTTGTCGTCACTAATCTCAATGATCGATGATTTCTCGGATCGATCCTATCGAACGATTGATTGTCATCGATTATCGATTGATAGAGCGTCGGTAAATCGATTATATTGTTGTGACTATCGATTAAAGGCGGCGGCGGCGGTATTTCATCGTCGATTCATCGATTCGTAATCGAATCAACACGCGAGATGAACGATTTTAAAACGCGTCGGGAGAGTGTCTCCAAATTCGATATCCCGTCAATCGAATATTGATAATTATCGATCGATTTTCCGATAACCGATCGATATTTGTCGATTTTCGTTGATATAATTTTGTCCGTTATTGTACGCCGATACAATTCTCTCTTAGTCATTCTTAGAAACTCTGAAAAATGAGGAAATAAATCAAGTAAAACGTTTAAACATCTTACGATTTTCGTTTCTTTTTAGCATGAATTTCATGAGAAATATCCATTGCTGGGTCAGTATTATTGTCTGACGCCGAAGAAATGGTTTCCAATTCATAATTCATTTTTTTAACTTTTCTGAGATACTGTTGTTAAGAGCCTTAAATTGTTAAATGGCCCTAAAATGTTGTGTGTTTTGATGTATGTATGTATGTATATATGTGTGTATTTGTGTGTATATGCTTGTGTGAGTGTGTGTAACTTAAATTCCTATAGTAAATGTTATTGTTAAAAGATCTTCAACTATTATTTCATTGGATAATTATATTCAACCAATTTTTTTAAGGTTAGAATTTCGTATTCTGCTGTTGTTAAATGAAACGCACTGTATACGAGTGTTATACCGAAAATCGTTAAAAACTTTCCGTTTAATTATTTTACAGGTGAATTATTCTGTGGTTTTTTCTATGTAGATATACTTTTATGTGTGCTTTTTCCTATCAATCGTGTTTAGATATTAATATTTAAATATTTTTGAGATCAATTTCAATAACGATAAAAAGGAGATTTTAAAATATTTACACATTTTAAACAGTTTTAATAAAGTTAAACTTTTAGTAAAAATCAAGAAGAACGTCTCTAATTAAAAGTATCTTAATCCTAATAAATACTTTATTTGAAACAATCTACTTTATTGTAAAATTAATCATTGATCAGTGTTTTTTAAATACAAATAGTGTCATTACTGGAATCATCTTCTGAAATTTCATCATCTTCCACTTTCAAATTATGTACATCCGTTGTTACCAAATCCACAGTATTTTCCTTCAAATTTTCTCTCCTTGACAAAACAGCTTTTGATTTACTTTTTTTTGAAGAATTTTTTCTGTCACCATTTGATTTTAAAAGTAGATTGTTAAGAAAAACTCCCATCTTTTTATCTGAAACATTATTTTTAGATTTCTGTTGATCAGACGCTTGTTTGTTGATAGCTTTTATTACATTTTGTATATTATTTGATTTCTTGAACGAAACTTTGCAAGTTCTGGGCATACTTTTTTCATTTTCTACCACCTAATTAAAAATTTTGTCAATCATTTTTTGAAAAAGCAAATTTATATTTTAAAACTCTCAAAATCAGATACTTAATTTTTGAAATCAATTCAAGAGTTTTAAGACTCGATTCTATTCTGATAGTCAATATTTACAAGAATCAAAAAGATAATTTGTAAAAAAACGTCTGAAAAAAAGGCAAAGGTTCAATTCAACAAAAGAAATTAAAAGAAATAAGTTGAATATAGTTATGGTTCTAATTAATATATTATAATCTATTTACCATAATTAATAAATTTATTATGACAAACCATTTACTAATTTTCATATAAATTAACTTGAGTTTTACAGACATAGTGTTTCGAGACACTTTTAATCTCATTGTCAGGTCAATTTTCATGATAATTTTGAGTAAATAAAGATAGATAAATAATGATCGATCACTGAACCGAAAGCAGTACCAGTGGTACTAGAAAAAATGCCTTTAAAAATAACGTAGATGAAGGATTTACAGAATCGTCGAACCCAATTGCGATGCATTATGTGTCAGTGCCCCTCGACGGTACCGCGAAGATGGACTCAAGAGTGATTTTAAGGGTGGTTCTCGACTTTCGGTTAAGTAATACAACTGATGTGAGGATATTTCGGTGTCCCTCTACTCATTGTACGAAATGTGTTTACACAGTCAAAGCTCTACAGAATCATAGTACTAGCCATCATGACTGGTCTTTTTTAACTGGGAAACCGAAGCGTGCACGTGCTTTGAAAGCTCGCATTCTGGCATCTAAAGCCATGCGAGGAAGTCAGTAAGCTCTGTATTGTCTATTTATGGTTTGTACCCGATACCGAGTCTATGGCTCACTACCTTGTATGGCAATGCTGGTACTGTAGAAATGAGTGTTGTAATATGGAAAATCATTATTGGTACATTTCGTGTTAAAAAAGTATGAAAAATAAACCTAAAAAAAGAACATGTGTTCTTACAGAATTTTAAATTATTATTTTCTTAAATGAAAACGTTAAACTGAATTTTTAAATAAATACTATTTCAGAAATAGAAATTAAATTGCAGAAGTAAGTATATCAGTACTCACATTATGATTAGTGCCATACAGCGCATTTTCTCTTTTTTTGATCAGTTTTAAACTGCGAGTATTATATTAGACATTGCGTATGGTACATTAAATTGTACTTAGGGTTTTTTAAAATCCAAAAATGTACAAAAAAGAAATGAAAAAGAAAATGCCCTCAAAACTGTGTTGAACATGTTTAACCACTTAATGCTTGGATTATTTTTACAAAAATAGTAATAAGTTTAAAAATAAAGTCAATTTAAAATAAAACAAACCAAGATTAAAAAAAACAAGCCTACTTTATACCTTTATGGATCGTAAACAAGTCGAAACTCGGGAGCAACGTTTGTGTTAAGGCTATTCAATACGTACAAAACGCGCAAATGTCTCTCGTCCAAAAGCAATAAGTGGTTAAAAAAATAAACTAAAACAAATCATAAAATAATTTTTGGAGCTTAAAAAATCAAGTGTCCTTGTTTTTGAATTTGAATGAACTATGACTATCTTGGCTGGGACAAATTCAAAATAAGGAGATGTATCCAAATATATAGTTTATGGGGCCTAGGATACTTCTGGTAGCAAAAAGTGTTGGCCCCTACCCATTTAAAGTGAATACAAAAGCGGCTTTTTTCTAAGATGTAATTAAAACTAATAAGAAAAGTTTAATTTTTTGTTATTTTAGATAAAAATAAATTTACCTGTTTTTCCATTTCTTTTAATTTTAATAAATGTAAATCATAATATTGAGATGCAAAATTGACTTCTTTAAAAAAACATAACGATCTTTTTTGTGATTTTCTTTTTTTTCGTACCCAGTTTGAATGTAAAGAACCCAGTTTGATACAACTTTTATTATGATTCGAGATGCTCGCCTGTCAGAAATTTGAAATAAATAACTTTCGGAAATATAAATAAATAACAAAAATATTTTATACCTCCTTTGGATTATTTTGTTTTGTCTCTTTATATTTCTTTTCTCTCTTACTAAAGATTTCCAAAATCTTTGACGATTTTATAATATCTGAATCATTTTTTTAAAAATTATTTCATGATATTTAATAGAATTTTTATCAAGTTAATAAATAAGTTTCGAGATTTTAAAAATTATCAAAATAGTTTTGAATATGCAAACATTAATTAAAGAATCCTATTTTTATACTTGTTGTTACCTAAAGAAGGAAAAGTTATATAAGAATAAATATTTTGACACATTTTAATGCCCTCTTAAAAGTCTACACAATGGTACACTTCTATCAACCTTCTATTAACCTTCCATCAAATTTCCAAATGTAGCATTTCATAAAGCATAGAATTATATACCCAGATTTATTGAATAACCCAATTTTGTTTGCTAAATAATTGGGAACAATCAAAAAGAGTGTCAAACTCTAAACTACATATTGTATTCATTGACAAAAAGTCGTCTGCGATGTTGGATTTACCTTGAATATACTTAATATTGCAACAGAAGTGAGAAATATATCACCTTTAACCTTCCTCCGTCCCTCGGGTCTTTTTCGATCCGAAGTGTACAGTCGATTTAAGGGGCGGATGAAGGTTAAGTTATTTGTCGAGGACTGGAATCTTTCAAAGCAAAAACCTATAATAACAGTTTATAGATAGTAACTATGGATAAGTTTCAGTCTTCAAAATATTTCTACATTATTTGATGGATGTATATACCGCAAGTAATTCTCGATTGAATGTGAAATATATAATTTCTGATTCCTTGAACAAAGATGAGTAAAAGGCAATAGTAATCAGTTGTTCATTAATTTTTTTAGGAGATAAAATAATTAATGTAAAAAATCCAGATTTCCTGATTGGTTTCGCTATCTATTCTCTCAAATGACCATCGATAGTTCCGATCCCTTAGAGCAGGGGTTATTAAGAAATTATTTTAAAAATTGTATTAAAGTAATTAAATTTAATAATTATTAATATAATTAATTTAATAATATAATATCATTTTGTTTAAATAACATACTTTTATCCTTTTTAAGTATATAAATAACTATGGATCAAGCAACTGCGAATCAAACCGAAGCATCCAAAATATGATTGTGAGTTAGGAAATGTTTATGAGTGCGAAGAGTAAGATGATGAAGTGATCTATGACATAATTAACCTATGAGATAATTACTGAGAGTATGATAAGAGTTGTAGTGTTTGATGTGTATGTTGAATATGCATGTGAATTTGTTAATGTGTATGTTGAGTATGCATGTGAATTCACCAATTGGAAAGCTTCAGAAGTTGTGTAATAGTATTGTTACGTATTTCCCCAGATGACGTGATACAATAACTATAAATGGACGGGGTTGTGTGTTTTGAAATACAAATTGTAATATCGTTGAATTATTTAATTATTGATTATAGCGACAGAATATGATTTTGTTTAAATATCATACTTTTATCCTTTTTAAGTATATAAATTACTATGGATCAAGCAACTGCGAGATCAAACCGAAGCATCCAAAATATGATCATTATGGATTTTTTAATGTCGTCGATAAATTAGAACTGATGGGATGAAATCTGGCGTTGCCAAAAAAAATAAGAACCATCAGGAAAAGTGCATTTACATAGCTGAACATCGGACATTGACTTTTTATTATTAATAAATGAACATACTTATGGTAATGATTCCTCGGTTGCTTAGATTGCAAATTATATCACAAAATATTATATTAATCCTGATTAACTTTTATTTCTATTGATGACTAAGATGCAGCTGTAGAAGAATCAGTAGAATCTTTTGATGTAGATTTAACCCAAGTTGTCAACCGGTTTGAAGAAATAAACATAGGTTGTCTTACTCACATAGGAAGGTTTTACTTAGCACTTTACCCATCAGATCTGTTAATAGAAACGAAAATCGTACCAATAATTACGCGGAAGCTAATCAAAGACATCTCTTATCAGAATTATGGATATCACTTCCAACTTTGGGGAAAATAAATGATGAGTTTTAAATTATTCAAAAAGATTGTGATCACGTATTTACGAGTTTTTTTTAGGGGAGATCAACCCAGCTACAAAAGAACTAAATATCTTGAAACTGATGCGAGAATTTTGAGAATTGTTCAAAACTATGAAGCTCGTTACATAATGGAGTATTTAAGAGATTTATCTCAAACGTTTTTGATGTAAAAACAAAATAATTTATTATCGCCATATATTTTGGTATATTTTCAACCATCTTCAGACTTAATTAACAACAATTTTACTGTTTTATATATAGCAAATTTATTATGATGTAAACACCTTGAGTAATAACTAATTAAACATTTTCAACAAAGTGGAAGAGAGACTTGTTTGGACATTAATGGATGAATTAATTGATTTAATCAAATGCCTCACAAATGACTCTTTCCCAATAATTTTTAAAATTACTGTATAATATTTAAAAATTAGTTGTTTTCACATTCGATTAACAAACTTTCATATGTCCAGCGATATAACTATCATTACCCAATTATCCATGCTCCTGAATCAGTTTACAGAGATGGCGAGAAGTCCCTCCGATGTATGTGGCGTTGCACCCATTACATGAAATTGATAAACCAGATTGGAACATAAACTCAAAGGAATATGTGATTTATTGCTGAGCATACTTTGAATTTTGTAAGACTTAGAAATGGTTTTATATTCAAATTTTTATTATCGATTGATTTTAAAAGAGACAATTTAATTTTTTTATAACCTTCTGAATAAGGAACGATTAGCGTGTATCAAATATTATAATCTCCATTAAATACTTTATTGGGTTTTAATTCGTCTTTGCCCTAGTGTTCTTTACTCATTAATTTATCTGTAGTCTCATTAGTTATTTTCTCAAAAAATGATTTAGAATAGCCATTTTTATGCAAAAGTTCTGTTATTTAATATATGCTTAATAATAGCTTGCTTTCTATATATGTATTCATGGAATTTAGAAACCTATTTTTGAAGGCTTTTTACTCAATCAATTTTCTCCAAATTTTGGACAATTACTCATTTTCGATGACAATAAATGATAAGGTGAAAATTTAATTAAAAAAGTTAATTAAGTTAACTAAATTTCTATTTTCAATTTTGTTTACATTTTACAATGGATGAGAGGTGTGTGTTAGTGTTTCCATGAATTTTTTTCTTGTGTGAATGTGGTAGTTGAGCATTTGAATAATCTCAAGGGAAATTTTTTTTTCAATGTTTCAATGTTTTTTTATTCTTTTTTGTTTAATTTATAGAAATTTGAATTAAAAAATATTTTCAAAAAAAATTAATAGTAATTTTCCCTTCTACAAAAGATAACAAAAAAATATGTTGGCTAAGTAGAGTTCTGCCCATATAAAGCCTGCATATAACAAAAAAAATTTTGATTTACTATTAAGTCATTTCATATTGGTTGCCTTATTCTTGTGTACTGACTATAACTAGCGGCAGAACACCTAATTTTAGAAGCACCTTTTTGTTTTATAAATGTTTTTGTTAGTTTAGCACTTCTTCTTTTATGTTTTAGAAGAACCGTAAAATTATCTCAAACGAAACGGAGATGGAAGCAAAAACTGTGGAAAAAGAGCATTTGCGACACTGCATGCTCTATGAATATCAAAAAGGAAAAAAAGACTTCGAATGTAGCAAGAAGAATCAATAAGATTTATCCTGGAGCGTTGGATGGGAGAAAGTGCCAAAGATGGTTCTGGAAATTTAGAAGCGGTAATTTGAGGTTAAAAAATGAACCCTAGCCAGGCCATAGATCCGCTGGGAATGATGAAGCTCTTCGCATTGTATTAAAGCAATAGGCAAAGTCAGTAGAGCCAACTTACTGAACAACATATAGTTCAGCGGTAAGCAATCTGCTCTTCAGTGCTTTCAAGACAGAGAAATGACCCGTTTCTTGAAAGAAAAGCAACTGGATACAAAAAGTAGTTAATGTATGATAATCCTGAAAGATGCTGGGAATGGTTATCACCTGGTCATCATCAACTCCAAAATCAGACATTCATGGTTAAAAAGTTCTGTTATCCATGTGGTGGGGAATGCATGGTATTATTCACTATGAACAAATAAAGCCTGGTAAAACACTTATTTCGGATATTTATTGCTCTCAAATGACACACTTGAAAAAACTAATCTATATAAAACTTCAGACAATAGCAAATAGGAAAGTTGTGATTTTACAGTATAAAAATACAAGGCCGCACGTTGCAAAGAACACTCGCTGCAAAATCCAAAAGTATGAGTGAGAAATTCTATCTCATCTACCCTATAGTCCGGATATCCCACCATCTGATTTTCATTTATTCAAATCGATACAACCTTATCTAAGTGAAAAAAATTTATTCACTGGATGATGTAAAAACGAAATACAAGAGTTTTTTGATTCTAATGATCAGAATGTTTAGAAACAAGGTATAATAAATGTCGTTTCTATGTGGGAAGGTGTCATATAAAATGACGGGAATGTGCTTTATCTTCGTGGAATATTTATTCTGATTTTGTAATAAAATCCAGCATTTCACCCATTATCTCTACGGGAAGAGATTTAAATGGAGAACAGATCATAAAGCTATAACGTTCATGTTTCATACAAAGAAACCCTTAACGGCTCAATTCCAAACGTGGATGAATTACTTAAGTAGTTTGGATATCGAAATAGAATATAGAAATGGAGTGCTGAACGGCAACGCTGATATGTTATCAAGACAGAATTGCGACACATGTAAACAATGCAAAATGGAACACGAAGAAGCGAAAAAGGAAATAAACAAGATGAGATTATTACGAGGAGTCAAGCCAGAGCGGGTGTGAAAGAATGGACACCGAAAGAAAAAAGAAGCGATCTTATCATACAAACACATAGATTATTGTGCCATGCGGGAGCCGAAAAAGTATACGAATAACTGAAGGACAAGTTTGACATGGAAGAAGAAAAGAAAACGGTAAAAGAGGTGGTAAGATCATGCTTGGAGTATCAACGAACAAAGACAATAACCACGAAGACAAAGGAAGAAAACATAAAAATAACAACGTCAGAAATATTTGAGAAAGTTTATATAGACATCTGCGGACCATGGAATGAGACAGTAAGAAAAGAAAAATAAATCTTTGGAATAATTGACCATTTCAGTAAATACGAGAGCTTGACAGCAATTAAAAGACAAGATGAAGAGATAATAGTACAAATGATAGTACAGAAATGGATATTAAAATTTGGAGCACCAAAAGAGATCAACATAGACTGCTGGAAATGTTTCTAAGCGAAAAAAGTAAAAGAAATGTTGGGAGTAAAAGGTATCGAATTGATTTTCTCTATCCCATATCACCATAACACAAATGGGATAATTGAAAGGCGGTTTCGGACAATACAAGAATTCATACAGGCAAGTTTGAAAGAAAAAAATGTTACAAGTTTGGCAGACATATTACCGGAAGTGTAATTTGCTATAAATGCAACGAAACAAAAGACGATAGGGTGCAGTCCAGCAGAAGTCATATTTGGGAAGAAAATAAATAGACAAAAGGAGTATGATAACAGCAAAATAAACCGGGAGGATATCAGAATAAGACAAAGAAAAAAACAAGTCAGAGGAAATTGTAACGCGAAGAATTTATAAGGTTGGCGAAAAGGTCTGGATACAAAAGGAAAATAGAACGAAGGGAGAAGATAGATTCGAGGGCCCTTATGAAATTATAGAAATAATTCACGAAAGAAGTTACAAGTTCAAAGACAAAAATGGTAGACAACTTATTCGAAATGTTGAAAAATTCAAAAATTTTAAAAATGAGGGGGGATATTAGGGAGTTCTTTTTGGTGAACTGTAAATTTTAGATATTTTTAAATTAAAAATCATATTTATATTTGAGATAAATTAAAATTATGTTTTAATAATTAAAATGAAATAACATTTTATAAAAAAATTTAAGTTTATAGATAATATTTTTACTAAGTAAAATGAAATAAGTTTTTATAAAAATTAGGTTTTAAAAAAATCACAATTAAAATAACTGTTTTGGAGTAAAAGAATATTGTAAAGAAGATTTTGATATATTTGTAACACTTTTTAAAATAAAAATCATAATGTTTTATTGAAGTTAATTGTCCACAGAAATTCTTATTAAAAAATAATTTATAATTAAATGTTTTAAAATTTAAGAAAAAATTATTTAGGAACTGAATTTTTACAGGAGATATCCATTAAAATATTTTTAAAGATCTAAAATTATATTTCAATTAATAAACATTGTAAAAATTAATAAACCAAAAACAAAATATGATTTATGCAAAACTGAATAAAATAATATATATATATATATATATATAAATCGATATTATTATTAATATTTAGAATTTTAAAATCTGGTTTATGTAACTGAAATATTGTTCCTCATAAATTTGTTTGAATAATGAAAGTTGTAATGAAAATTAAGTTTGCGAAGAATGACTTTGGATTTTAATCACGAACCCTATAATATCCGAAGTGTAAAGCTTCTTTTTCATTATCCACCACAGATTTTCTATGTAGTTGAGATCTGATGAATAACTGGACCAATCAAGCACGTTGATTCGGTTAACTTGAAGTGAATGACGAAATTCTTCAACCTTGGGGTGTGATTGACTGCATCAAATTGGTTGATATTTCTGTTCTATAATTATATATTACATGACATATTTCATTATTTATTTGCTTTTTAGAAAATAACTCCACAATTGACTGATTTTCAACGCAGTGTTATTTTACTTTTTAAGAAGGAACACCTTACTTTAGTCTTACAAAAGCCCTACTTTTTTGCTGATATTACTCAAAATCAGTTTTATGCTGGATAAATAAACTGAAGAATATTGGTGTGGCCGTGGCCAAAGTGCGTAAGAAAGGAACAGGTAGAAAACAAAAACTTCACTCTCCTGTTAAACAAGCCGTGCTCAGAATGGCAGTTACTCCAGAGAACAGTCCTCATCATCGGCACAGAAGTCAACTATAAATCGCATCTGCATTGCATATTTCAAAGGGATCAGTGCTCAATATTTTAAATGAAAGTCCCTTGAAATGTTATTGCAGAATCAAATACCATAAACTGACGGCTAATCATAAAAAACCGGGTTCCAAAATCAATAGAACTCATTAATCGATATGGAGTTGATGAAAAGTTGAAAACCATATGGTTCTCAAATTAGGCTACCTTCAACATAACGCCCGCTTTGAAAAGACAAAATGAACGCCTCTATCGAGCACTCGAATTGAAAACTGAGATACTTGAACATGAACTGGTGGTGGAAGTTGATAAACAACAACCCTCAATAATGGTCTATGCCAGTGTATCTTGGGATGAGAAAACTGAGATACGTTTCCTCGAGGAATTTGCTGAAGGTCATAACAATATGGTTCCTTCAAACATAAGGAAGAAAACCATCAACAGACTGTATATTGTGATGAGATGTGCCCCTTGATGTTTCGGGATATCAGTGATGTAATGGGAGTTGAAGAATGGATTCGGCAACAAGACGGGCAAAACCTAATACGGCTACGGCTACAGTTAACTGGTTATCAAAGAACACACCTCAGTTCATCAGGCTTTCTAAGTGACCATCGAAAAGTCCCAAACTAAATTTTATGAACTATAGAATCTGGGGAATTCTTCGTTGACACTTGCAAGCCGTATTCAACAATATTACTTCAGTTGATGAATTTAAAAGTGCTTTACTACTCACATGGAATAACATCGACATGGAAGTAATTTTCAAGGCCACAGCTTCCTAGATTCAACATCTACGAAAGTGTAGCAGCAAGGACGGAGGACATTTTGAACACCTCTGAACAGAAAGCTTATTTAAGTAAATATAATTGTTTGCCTCTATCAGATGTTTAATTAAATACGCTTTAGTTTTATACTGAGCACCCTTATATATATATATATATATATATATATATATACTTTTCAATTAATTCTAATGGCAATCGGATTAATAAAACAAAAAATAGCCATTTTTCAAAACATTTATTTTTATTTTGCAAGACTAGTTTCGCCATATTG
>MQRK01198378.1:7371-17837 GCA_001938485.1 Girardia tigrina
ATATATATATATATATATATATATATATATATTATATTAATATTATCATAATAATTATTATTATTGAAATGTTTGCAAGGGTCTTATTATTATTATTCATATATTTATTATTACTTTTTGTTATTTTTGTTATTATTATTCATTATTATTTAAGAAAATAAATACGACAAAATATATGTATTTTTTAAGAGAGAAATAATAAACTTATTTTTTTTCGTCGGTATTTGAGACTCTTTCATTTGGCGGTCGGTGTTTTCTGTTGGGTGTCTGGGTGGCACCGGTGCTTCCTTGCGGAGGGGCTTTCTGTTTCTGTGTCTTCGATTCGGGGTGGTATATATAAAAAATATTATTATTATTGATATTATTATTGTTATTATTTTATGTAAATTATTATATAAATTATGATAATTATTATAAACTATTATTAATATTATTTATATTATTATTATCATTATTAATATTAATGTTAACATTATTATTATATTTATTATTATTATTAATTATTATTATTATTATTATTATTATTATTATCATTAATATTATTCTTATTCTTCTTATTATTATTAATTATTATAAAAAAATCAAATAAAAATAAAAAAAAACTTACAGTATCTTAAAATGGCCCTCATAACTGTCGATTGTTCAATTGATTATATATATAATTTTTTTTGTGAGTTGGTATGAATTGTACAATAGTTATTGTTGAATGGCTCTTTTCATTTATTCAAATTGATGTTATAAGAATAAAATAAATAAATTTAAGAATCTACGGTGACTGTTTGAAAATAATTAAAAATAATAATGATATCTGTACGCAATTACAAAAGATTATTAGAAGAAAGGTAGACATTGATAGCGTCTTTTCGAGAGATGTAGGCAATGTTGACAAAAGGAATTCCCATCTTGAATTCACTGAAAAGTGTAATAAATTTATATCGCCTATCTTGGAAGTGGGTTACGATATCACGATTGTTTACCTGCGCTATCCTATCTTGCAGCTCATAAAGTGAAGGTAAAGGTTTTCGATTTCCCTTGAACTCGGAACATTGGCTGAGCAGCGCTTCGGCAGTACTTGTGGAATGATGTCTCGACACTTCGGCTCGAGACATCATCTGATTATTTGATTTGAATATTCTGAATGAATAATTACAACTGTTAATTGCTTGTTCATTTATGATTGAAAAATATAATCACATACAATACTTTTATTTTATTGATTTTAAAATATTTTGTGTTGTCATTTAGATTGAAATTTTTAATTATACCTGTGTTTCGTTTACGTGCACCCCTGGCAGGTATTGCCCCAAGGATGTACGATATAAGTTTAAAGCCATCATCTTTTTTCTATGTTCTTTAAATATTTTAGTTAAGGAGAATATCAATAGAAAAATTAATCCAAACACTCCTATACCGTACATAATAAATGGCCATTTATGTAATTCTTTATTTTGACTGAGTGTTCTATTATATACTAACTCTTTCGTGGTTAAATTGGAGATTGATTGAGTTATCATGTGTACGTGTTGCCTTTTGGGTTGAACGGAGTATTGATATACATCAAATTTGTCAAAAATGTCTTTTGAAGTGATAAGTATTTCCCAGGGCGTGTATTCAATTTGTTGTGCGTGCATATTTTTACCGGGTATGGATAATAGTTTGTTATATACCCAAGTTAACTTTAATGATATCATTAAGTCAGATGATTGATAGATTAAAAAATTCAATAGTGTGGTTGTATTTTTAAAGGGTATTGTGTCATATTGTTCTTCAAATTGTGGGGTACATGATTCGAAACAGAAATGAAAGGAATATTCAAGGATAGTACCTATATCGGTTATTAGTGCATAAGAAATAAATGTTAAACTGATATTATATTGTGCCGGGTGGGCCTGAAATTTATCATTTTCAGAAGTAGAATTAAAAACAGAAAATAACAATGAAAGCTTACACTCATGTGTTATGTAAAATGTTAAATTTGTATAGATTTTCCGATCGTTACATATTGATTTAATGTAATTGTCATGTATCTGGATAATCTTTATGATAAATTGTAATTGTAATTGATTATGTTGATAGGCTTTGATTCTTATCTCAGAAGGAATATTGAGATCTATCTCTGTGCGTGCAAATTGATAAAAGGGTGTCATCTTACATGTCATTTTATCACATATCTTACATGAGTACTTATTGGATTGTGTAATTAAGGAAAAAATGTTTGATGATGCTTCGATCATCACTAATCTGGAGAATATCGCATTCTTTTCGGTTATGCGATAACTAACTGGATGTTTCGTGGCAATTTGTTTTTCAGTTACAAAATTTGTACGAGTGATTTCAATATTTCTCAAATTATCTTGAAAGTTGATATCGAATATCCAACCGTATTGTGAGCTATTGTAGTGCACTATTCGATGTGCAGATTTGAAAATCATTGGAATTAAATTTATCATAAATGTAACGGAGAATATTTTTTTGCCATCCCTATTGATAAATATGCGAACTTGGTTTTCCATCCAGAGTTCACGGATTGTTGGGTTAAACTTTATGTCCATTACTCCGTCATCATACATATGACATTTGCTATAAAAACATACGTCTGTCCGATATTCTGGATTTAGTATTGCTTGAAATGGTATTGCTTGTATTCTGCGGTTTCCTTTTTCTACACTATAATGATAAGCTATTTTACCATCATTATCGGCTATATTCAAATCTGAATACCCGATTAATGTTTTTATTACTGTATTGAAAGGTGCTCTATGACATATTGCTGTCATCAGAGAGGTTTGTCCATTTTTGGCTTGTGAGTTTGCTAGATTATGAAGATCCTCTGGTCTTGTAGGTAATAATTTCATCACTTTGTGAAATTTTCCTCGTTGGATTGCTACTTGTATTGGAATATTTCCTTGATCATTTTTTGTCAGAAATAAATCCGGTCGATATATTTTAACTTTTCGAAATAAATCCATATTTTGAATATTCCCTTTTGCATATCGAAACGCGATATTATTATTATCTATTGTAGTTGTTTTTGTAAGGTATTCTACCTGTTCATTGTGAAAATGGAAGATCTGTTCAGTTATATTCTTATCTGAGAATAATTCTGTATTTACAATATTATCTTCTTGTGAAAACATTATATTGTCTTTTTCTTGAGTATTTGGTATCAAAATTGATGCAGTTCTGACTCGATTTAAGGATATATGTTTTGCTGGTTTACTCCGGTTCGCTTCAAGTTGATTTTCTAATTCTATTACGCAAATCTTTGACTGTGTATTTGATCGTAAATTATATCTTTTGGTTGGTTCGATCTCTGCCTTTTTACATCTATTGGCGTGTATCACGATTGGATCGCTATTTTATTTTTTACAATGAATAAATTGGTGGGCGTGACTCGCACTACCTCATAGGGTCCTTTATAAGGTCTTGATAGTTTCGGTGACAATCCTTTTTTCGTAGTTGGCATCCATATTCTGACTTTATCTTCAACCTTAAAATCGTGAGGTTTTGCGTTTTTGTCGTATTGTTCCTTATATTGCTCCTGAGAGTATTTGATTTGTAATCTGGCTTTCTTGTAAATTGTAGCCAATCTCTCTGTCATTATAGTGACATAATCTGGTCCATCCATCAATTGAGATGTTGGTTGTACGAAATCTAAATCTATGGGTAAGCTGATATCTCGAAGATACATCAAATATGATGGTTTATATCCTGTCGTCTCGGATATTGTATTATTATGTATAAATAATGCTGATGAGATGAACATATCCCAATCTACTTGTTTTCGATTTACGGTTATTGATAATCGATTTAATAATGTTCCGTTGAATCTTTCTACTAATCCGTCCGTTTGTGGATGAAATCCTGTAGTATTTAATTTTAATATACCGAATAGATCATTTACTCTTTTAATTGTGTCACTCAGGAAATTTGTACCTCGATCTGTTAGAATTTTTCTTGGCGGTCCGTATTTGAAAATGATCTTTTCTACAAATATTTCGGCAATAGTTTCAGCCTTCTGATTTGGCATCGCAAATGCTTCGGCGAATTTGGTGAAATAATCCATGAACACCAATATAAATTTATTTCCACTTACCGATTCTGGTAAGGGTCCAATTACATCCATTGCACATATTTCCATTGGCGCAGTGGTTACTGACATAGGGCATAAAGGAACTTTCGTCCTTGCTCCTGTGTTTTTCCTCGTGACACATATTTGGCATGAATTAATCCATTCAGTGATATCTTTTCTCATATCCTCCCAATAATACTTTTCTTTAATTCGACTCATAGTTTTACGCAATGATAAATGTCCACCTAATGCTCCATCATGGTATTGCATCATGATGTTTTCCTTATGATTTTCTGGAATCACTATCAAGAATTGTAAAAAGACTTTCACAAAGTTACTATAAAGTTTACCTTCTTCCATGGTCATACAATTTAATGTACAAAATAATTTACAATGTCGATTACAAAATTATTTACAATTTTAATTCCAAAATAATTTTATTTATTTTAAAAATATTTTAAATACAATGGCTTGCAGTTAACTGTAAATTCATACCATTATAATTACATTATGTACTATTTTTCTAATTTTTATGAGATTTTAAAGCTTTATGCTTCGATTAAAAGTAAGATATTTAATATTTATTATAATACACATTTATTAAAATTATATTAATTCAATCAATCCCCATATATGTATATATATCTGCTTTTATAAAGCAAAAATATGAAAACCCATCGGCGATTGCCTCTTTAAAAATAGAAATGTCCCTAAAGGATGTTTCTGACATAATTTCCTTGTAATCCGTCTTCCCATTTGCGAATAAATGTGTTATGAGTATTTTATTCATGCCAATATATGCATTAAAGAACTCATAGTTCTTCGATGCAGAAATGCTGGATAATCTTTGAAAACCCTCTCGGAAAATTTAATGAAAATTAAAATTAATACCTTGTAAGCATTTCTATTTCCTGCGAGATAATTTTATTTCGCATCGTTTCTGAAAAAGTGATCAAAAATTTATATAAAAAATTAAAAAAAAATTTAATTAATATAATTTAATCAATATTATTTAAAAGTAGAAATGCCCCTGAGGGACGTTTCTGTCATAATTTCCTTTTAATCCGACTTCCCATTTGTGAATAAATATATTGAGGATTTTCCTCATGCCAAATATATACATTGAACTCATGGTTCGATTCAGAAATGCTGGCTAATGTTTGAAAGCCATTTCGAAAAAAATTATTGAAAACATTGCAAGCATATCTCCTTCTGGCGAGATATTTTTATTTTTAATCGTTTCTGAAATATAAGCGATCAAAAATTTTAAAAACTTTTTAATTAATATAATTTAAACGAATGAATGAAAAAATTAAACATTTAGATATAATTTATATAATACTATATCAAAACATACATATCTAAATTTTTTATTTATCAAAATTTTTTTAATGTCCGGGGGAGTATGAAAAAGTTTCACTTCTTAAATTTTTCTATGCCTGACTGTTCGATTCACTCCTTATTCGATATTTCCACTCATGAATAATTAATCAAGCCGCTGTGATATCAATAATGAAAATAGGAACAAAAAATCATCGAAACGTGTGACGAATTCAGTCTCCTAGCGCCAGTCAAACTGAACCAAATATACCTATTGGAATTTATCTCGGAAAGTGGTTCATTCAAAACTTTCGTTAACTTTACTAAAACCAGCAAGTCATTCTACAAATGTAAATCATTATCAAGTAAATTCAGTCTTCAAGGTCAAAGTGAATCAAACCTACAAGATAACAAACATAGGGAATTAAATAATTATATTATATAATATTATAATTATATTATATCGACAATCTAAAATAAAAAAAAGAAAATTTACTGAAAATTAAACCATTAACGGTTTTCCTCTGTTTTGGTCTGTCAGACCCTCTTTTACTTGTAACAGGAAATTATTTTTAGAACAGGAGAGATTGAAATGTATCAATTTTTTTAATTTTTCTTAAATTTTTGCCCTTAGACTCGTTTGTTCTCAAAAATCGTTTAGATACTTACATTTCAAGATTATTTAAAGAAATTCGTATTTGTTTAAAGTCTGGGTCTGTCACACACATAATGATTTTCATATTTATTCAGTTTTTGGAACAATTCTAGTCATTTTCAATTGTCGCATATAAACCCAGTACGTCTAACAATGTTTAGAATTTATAGGAAGAAGGTTTAACAACATTGTATCCCAACAAGGACATTGCTAGCTTCACACTCTCCTTGATAGCCAGCATTCTTCAGACACTGATAATGGGCATCTTTTGATCTGATACTGTGGTTAAATTTATATTCAATTAAAAGAAAAACAACAAAATGTAATATTGTTGTTAAAATTAATTGCTATAAACAAAATTTCACGAACTTTAATAAATATAAATATATCAAACAGTAGCACAGAATTTTAATACATGATTAGTGTGACAAAATATCCCCACTGATGACAAAGCAAACGCAGCGCGATTGCAGCACATTGATTCTGAGGAAGGGTCCGTGGGTCGTGGAGAGGAACACATAAATTTAATCTAACCCGGTAAGAGAGGAAATAAAATAGTCATTTTCCTTGAACGATTGATTTCAAATAACTTTTATTTTGAAAAAATTCAATCAAAAATCAACTGTAATTCAAGATCAACATAAAGTCAAAATGAATATGAAACCATTAAAAAAATGCCCAATACCAACTGTTAAAAGTTTTTTCACTAACATATCAAATAATTTTTTGATCAAACAACGACTCACAAAAATGGCTGTCCAAACAATAAAAAGTGGCTGGCTAGATTAACATCACATTATTACACAGTATTGGTATTTAGGTCAACATAATATGTACAAACTGATTAAAATGGTAACTTGAGATATAAATATGAATTTTGTTAATATTTCAGTAATACCGTGTGTGTTTTGAAAATGATGCGAGAGGTTCATTTTGTTTCTTTTGTTGAGGTCATGTTTAAAAAAATATAATAAAAGAATTATATATAAATCATACACCATACGGTTATAAATAAATAATATACCATACGTTAATGTTTTTTTTGCGGCGATAACCCTGCAGCAGTTTTTTTAAAATAATAAAAATAATATTTTTAAAATATTTAAAAAAAAATTATGATTATTTTTGATGTTTGAGGCTTCACTTTCGGTCATTCCTGGGAATGAGGAACTATTTCGTCTCATTCCCCGGGATTGTTCCGAGTCTTGGAAGCCTGTGAGTAAAAAAAATATATTTGAAAAAAATATTTTTATAAATACAAAATAGATAAATATAAAGAAAAATATTTATCTTACTTTTTTGAGAATTTTGTAAAATAAATGAAAATGTTTGGGGAATATTCCCCTTTTTTAAAAAAGAAATGGAAGTAGACTTGAAAATCGAGCCATTAATAAGTCCATTAGGGCAAGATATTGAAATTGACAACTAAGTTAAATTTACGGCCTTAATGGCCTAATTGAATAATTTTCGGCCAAAAGGCCTATTAATAATAATAATAATATAATCACCTAATAATCTCGCCTCCAATCATTCAAATAGTTGTACAAACCTTTGCTCAAAGATTGTAATTGAACATTGAAATAAACAATTATTCGAAGAAACTTTGTTATTTATTGGAGTTCATCGAGTATAAATGTTGGGTCAGATAGTTGAGCGCCGAACACCAAACAAATCATTCTGATTTCCGTCTTTAAATTCAAATTCAAATTAAATTAAATACCCAACACTTTGTATTGGAAGTAGAGGCTTTCATGGATAAATTCATCTTAAATAAATAAAGTAAATACTTATTTTCCGAATCTGTTTTGTCAATTGTTTTATAAAATCTGAATTATTATATACTGTCTGTTTGATTCTAAGTGAACGGGGGCGGAGACACTGGCTTTTCGATGGTTCTTTTGTTTGATTGACAAAGTTAATATCCATAACTGTCGCATTATTTTGAAGATTTTTTTCCTTTTGTATTCTAATTCGTGACTCTCGAAATGGTTACCTTAGCAAGTTAGTTACCTGTATTTAATGAAATATAAAATAAAATCATCATTTAAAAAATTTATTATTAACAAAGTTTATTAACAAAAGTATTTTTGTGTTCCATTTATGCTATTTAATTCATGGTGTATTTCATAGGATAAACGGAATTTATATAAAACTCAGACTTAAGCGTTTTTTGTGGAACACCTGGTAGCTACATTCAATAAAACTGATTCTGAAAAACTTTTGAAAATCCGTTTCAAAGAAATAATTTATTATCAAAAAATCATTGTAATATTTCAAAGAATTTCCCAGTTTTACTTGTTTCTTGAAACTTTCGTCGGTTTTGTAACAGAACCAACAAGCAAGTCAATCATTTGAAGGGTTCTGCAAAGTCGTTCAAATAACTCGACTGGAACACCGAATTTCTGAAGATTTTTGAGAGAAAATATTTTGAATCGTTTCTTTTCCTCAATAAAGGACACGGCTCCCATCACAGGACAAAGAATTAATTTTGAGTGATCATTCATAAAATTTATCTTAATGAAAAATAAATAAATTAAAAATTTATGTTACATTATAAAACAGTGTTGCTTTAAAAAACTAATTAATTATTTGCACCTAATTCATTAAGTGGAAACTATGTTTAAAATTGTTCTCATCCCTTGGATCTGGATATCGGATACGTCTTTAAACTTGCGTCAATTCCCTTTTTTGATTTGGGCAAGAAACATCATTTTTTAATGGGAAATTCTTTAAATAAAAGAGACGATATGAAGATACTGAAGCGACACCTGGTTTGAAGTAAAAGACGAATCCTTCACTTTACCAGACTGTTGAATGATGCTAAAAATTAAATGTAACTTATAATAGAGAAATAGATCTTTTGATTCATACGTTAATAATTAATGTATCAGATAATAAATTTTATATTCTTATAATATGTAGAGGAAATATTAATAATGAAGAACATTTTGAAATTGGTGTAAAAATAGCTTATATCGGAATCAAAAACGTTTTTTTACTCTGTTGAATTTTTTTATTATCCATTAACAATACGTGTCATAGGTTTAATATTACTGGGATAAATGAGATTTGGAAGTCTCTCAAACGTACCTGGCGTTACACTCATTTCAAGTATATTTGTATTTGAGATTTGAACACTCACATATAAACCAATGGTTTACAAATATACACATCTAATGAGTGTTACAAAACATACATCGAATAGACTTTCTATCATCTCTGCAATATTGATGAATAAAATAAAAATTGTAAAAAGAAAGTAGAAGAGATTTTAAAATTCTGTATAATTGATTAAAAAATTATTGGTAAAGGACAGAGGTGGCTAAATCGGGGTCCGCGAGATTCATCACACTTTTACAAAATATATTTTTACGAATTTCATAAATCTGGCACAAAATGTTGTTAGCGCTTTTGGTTCAACTTACACCTGCGAATCGTTCGAAAATGAAAATACAAAATAAACACAAAACACTGTCAAAAATAGCGGACGCTAACATTCAAGCCTAATTACGATGTGTAAATACCAAAATAGAAATCAATTTGCAAGAGCTAAGTTGAAAAATGGAGAAACAAATATCACAATAGTAAAATAAATATGTTTTAATGACTTCCTTTTTTATTTTTTTATATTTATATATTTGCGTTTATTATCAGTATTATTATATTATCTATGTTAATGTGTAGGAATATTAGTAAACACAATAATAATAAATTATTATATTTCATTTTCTAACTCCAAAAATATATATAGTAAGTTAAAATCTTATATAATCATTTTAAATGTGGCCCGTGGAGTTATAATAGTTTTCCAAAGTGGCCCGAGAGATCATTTAAGTTAGCCCCCCTGGTAAAGGTGACGTGCGAGGCTTTATAAGTAATATTTGTTGATCCGAAATTCTTATTCAAACTTATGCGGAACTTTCCAACTAAGTATTTCCTAAAAGAACTTGTCGACATTGATTAAATATCGATTTCTTTATTACATTTTCTTTTGTATAAATTTTGGTTTTTAACGATTGGGATATTTTTTATTTGTCAGAAATCATACCATAAATTATGAGATTGGACGCTAAATTGTGATCTTTAGTTACATGGTTTGTATTTAATAAATATTTTTGAATCCAAGACTCACCTGTGTTATTCCATTTCTCAGATGCAAAATAATACAATTTTTATCCTTGAACCAGGAATTGAGGAACGGCAATCTGATGAGGGACTCTTCTTCTGTATTTTTTTCGGATCTCCGTTCTTTAGAAAACATATTTTATTAAATTTTCAGTAATTATTATATTTTTATACCTGGAGCGGAGAATTGCCAATTTTGACCGAACATTTATTTTGCCAGTTTTCAATATATAAATAAAAAATATAATTAAATAAATTAAATAAATAGTTAAATAAATTAAATAGATTAATTAA
>MQRK01198378.1:22155-58420 GCA_001938485.1 Girardia tigrina
ATTTAATTTGTTTACTATTCTAAATTATTTTATTTTCATTATTTATATATAAATAATATTTATTATGATAAAAAGGTAAATAAATTTTATTATACCTATTTAATTAAAACAAATACATATTTTTTTAAATATTTTATATTTCATACTTTTAAATATTTTTACATACTCAACAAAAGGAAGGAATTTCTAAGATGCAAAAAAAATTATTTTGTCAACTTTATTAAAAAAAATAATAATAAAGTTTACAAACTAATTAATCAGCAAAACTAATCTTTCCGTCTTGTTTATGGTCTATAAGTTGTAAAAGTAGGGCGAGGAAGTGGCTAAAGGTCGCCCGCTAAGTGCAACGGATCCATCTTGATTATACGCAATTATTACGTATTATTATTCTATATTTATATTTCCTGTACAGTACGTAATTAGATATTAAAATTTTGCGTTCTTATGGGTAGAAGGAAAGGTTTAAAATCTAATCTCTGTTGATTGAAGAAGATAACCATAAAAATAGTTGATAGGAGAGACAATATCGATCAAAATGTGTTTGCCTTAATTCAGAATCTGAAAAACTTTGTTGAATGAACTTCCCTAAATAGAATTTAGTTTGAATACCCAGAAATCAGTCGCAATCTTTCTTGCACCCATATAACATATAAATTCTTTTACTACTGTTAGGGACAGATGCCGTTAATTTATCTTTTAATTACACTACCCGACAAGTTTGAACTTCTTTTTTTATTAGATGTAGAATTTGACGCTGAACACGAATATGATAGTCGTTTTTCTCCTATACGTCCAGAATTTTTGTTATCTTATGTTTTTATTTACTTTGAAAAAGTGCAAAATTCCAAGGTCGAAAGCCAGTAACACAGTCCTTATGATGAAGTAATTTATATTTTAAGGACTGCAAATCATCCAGCAATAGTCAGCCATCATTCTCGGATCTGCTCTTCCTTGATATCGCTGTTCCAGTGTTGAAAGGGTCTGGTGAAATCTTTCAACATGTTCATCTGTGACGTGTTCCATCTCGGATGGGAAAAAGTCAATGTGACTTTTTAGAACGTGAATTTTTGGAGACACCTTCATCAATTCAAATGCATCCAGCATTTCTGAAAATATATCTCGGTAATCAGGAGATCGATGTTTGCCTGAGAAGAAAAATAAAAATACATAGCATAATACCATTTAATATTATCGTACGTATGTTGTTCAAGTGATTGAAGTATGAAAACATACCAAGAAAGTTTTCCACACACTTTTTTATGACATTCCAGGCACGTAATTCAACTAGGGATAATGCATCTTGAAACTGCTGACTTTTCATTAATTTCCTCGTATCTGACCCAACAAAAACACCTTTTATTTTGGCTGTTGACAGTCGCGGAAAAATATTCTTCAGTGTTTACATTGGCTCGCCTTCCGAATCCAAAGCCTTGACGATTTTTTTGGAAATCCCAAGCTTGATATGCAAATGGTGACTGGTCGAAATAGAATATAAAATTGATACATAAGAAATAACATAATGTACATAAAAAATAAAATGGCATACATCAAAAAAAATAATAAACATCAGAGTTTATTAACAAAGATCACAACAGAAGTCTTTTAGAAAGATATATGAATCGACTAACTGGTTATTATCTGGATCGATCGTTGTCGGTTCGGGTTTGTCTCGCCTCGAGCCGGCTTTCGGTTGTGATCTGTGGCACTTTTTCTAAAGTATTGTCGGCATGGAAGACTATCGGTCGGCGGTTGAGGCGCAGGGGATCTCAAAGAGTGTGTCGACCATTGATATTTGCGGAATGTCCGCATTTGATTCGTGTTAACCGGTTTGTGGGTGGTTATTGCCGTGGCCGATTCGTTGCCGTCAGTCCGATCTGTGATGTCGGTCCGGCGCTCGATGGTGTCCGATTTTCGAAACATCCAGTCGGCGTCATTGGTCCATCGTTGGTGTTCCTGATCCGTGGGTGTTCCTGAATCGGTCTCGTGAGCGGTATCTCGTCTGTCAGGTGCGGCGAGGTCGCCGACGGCCATCTATATATATTTTTTTTTAAAATGAATGTCAACGTATTGATTACAATTCAAATTTAAATTTGAATTTTAATCAATATTTTAAATTTCTAATCAGACATCAGTCATTATTTCAAAATCTGGTGAAGAAAATGGTGAGTTTTTTTTCAGCTCCGTAAATAAATTTTTTTTTAGAATTCAAATTTATCCCAATACTACAAATATAATTTCTCTTCACAAGAATATTTTATATGTGCAACATGTGAAGCAGTGTACAGAACTAGTTTTGAAGAATTTTAGTTCCTTTCACCAAATCGAAAAAGAATATATTCAAAGAAAATATATCGAAGATGATTCAAGAGAAAATTCCTACGATAATTCACTATGGATATGTGTTCAATAGATGTGAGTATTACATTTGTCTAGTGTTTCAAAATGCAAGTAGTTGGGATTATAATCAATATAATGAAGGTCACAAGGACCACTTGAGCACCTTTTCAAACAAGTCCAAGAACACTATCTTCCAATCATCAGCGTATCCAGTTCTCGCAGCACCAAATGTTTCAAATGTTCCAATTGAGAAAAATGTTTCAAATACGGTAAAAGTTCCCTTAAAACATGTAAATGTTACAAATGTTCCAATGGAGATACATGTTTCAAATTCTGCCAAGGCTGCAAATATTCTATCAAAACGTGCAAATGATACAAATATCACAAATGTTCCATCAAAAAGCTCAAGACAGACCGATTCATAAAGCTTCATTGAATAAGAAGGTACGTAAATATGTTATCAAGGCTCCCCATGCTAACGAAGGTAGGCTAGGCAGCCTAGGCAGCAGGCTACAAGTCTCCATGAGTTTCTGGAATATTTCAAGAAGGAAACCATGGAGATTCTACAAGACATCATGGTTGATTTCAAGGCTATCAAAGTCAACCTTAAATTGGAGGCAACATTCACCAATGTTGATGAGGAATTATCACATAGAGTCTTCAAGTTCAAAAATAGGCCAATGTTAGAATTCTATGATATTATGAACTGGCTCAATGAAGAATATACCAAGATAATGAAGGAAGCGGGTAAAAAAGGAAGCAAAGAAAAGAAGAGTGGATGGACTCTTGCATCCGTTAACCAATTGATAATTCATGTTCATAAATACTTCCCAATCAAAGGCAGGTCCTAGATACCGCTTCCTGAATGGATAGTTAAGAAAGGAGCATGTGTCAATGTTCCCAATAATGACAGCAAATGCTTCAAGTATGCTATGCTGTCAAAATTCTTGGAGGATCAAAATCATGCATTACGAGCATCCAAATACGACAATCTGCAGCACACATATGACTTCAACTGCATAAAATTCCCGCCAAACTTGGATGAAGTCATTAAATTTGGACGCCACAACAATGTCTCAATCAACATATTTGGATTAGAGAATGAAAAGTTTTATCCCTTACTTGTATGTAAGGAAGAATTGGAAGATCATCGCGATTTGCTATTGCTAGATGATGGAGAAAAGAGGCATTTCGTCTGGATCAAGAACTTTGAGCGCCTTCTAAGATCCCAAATATCGAAGCATCATGGAAGTATCCAGATTTGTAAACTATGCTTCACACATTTTAATGGAGATGATGCAACAATCAAGTTGGAGGAGCACAAGGCCTATTGCAATAAAAATCATTGCATCAAAGCGAAATTTCCCAAGGAAGATTATATCGAATTCAAAGAATATGAAAAAATGCAGAAAGTGCCCATTATCATATATTGTGACTTTGAAGCTATTCTAAGCCCAATCCAAACGTGCAATCCAGATCCACAATGTAGCAGCACGACAGCATACCAGTATCATGAGCTATCATCATACTGTATATATGCATTGGGTATTGACAAGGAGCCATTCCTATACAGAGGGCCAGATGCAGCAGAACATTTTATGAAACGTATGGAGACTTATACCCATTGAATTGAAGACATGTTGCAGCAATACAAGTTCAACATGATAATGACATGGCAAGAAATGTATGGGTGGAGATAGGCAAGACAATGCTATTTTTGTGAAAAACCATTCACAAAAGATAATTACAAAGTCAAAGACCATTGTCATTTCACTGGAAAATATCGAGGAGCAGTATGCACTAACTGCAATTTGCGCTGTAAAACATGTACAAATGTTCCTGTTGTTTTCCACAATCTTAGTGGATATGACTCCCATTTCATAGTTAGAGAACTGGGAAAAATCAGTGAGAATATAGATTTTATTCCAAACAGTGAGGAGAAATACATCACATTTACCAAGCATGTGGGAAGAATTATACTGAGATTCATCGATAGTTTCCGGTTCACGTCATCATCGCTGGACAGCCTTGTCAAGAACCTTCCAGCAGATGAACTGAAGGAAATTAAAAAGTTCTTCCCAAATACATTTGACTTGGTCAAAAGGAAAGGAGTATTCCCCTATGACTACATAACATCATGGAGATCGCTGGATGAAACATTACCAGCTAAAGAAGCATTTTACAACAAGTTGAACGACATCGACATTAGTGATGCTGATTATCATATATGTGGGGATGTCAATCCTGGATCTATCCAAGACCTTGATGTACGACTTCCATTATGACATCATGGTCCCTAAATTCCATGATTTACAGTAAATGTATATGGATACTGATAGCTTTGTCTATCAGATTCATACAGACGATCTGTTTGCGGAGTTTTTTCAAATGGCTCAACATATGGATACCTCCAAGTCGTCAGTTTAAAACAACACGACTCGATAAGATTACGTTCGAGACTGAAGTCGAACAATCGCAAATAGTACTTAAAGCAGTGCCACAGGCAATCTTTTATGCATCGAATTTTCTATGGTGAACATAATCCAACTGAGAAATCAAATCAAGGTAGAATTGCCGGGATTAGGGTTTATTATTATTTTTATTTTATTTATGATCATTATTTTAATTAACAGGAAGAACGACTAATTCACATTCATAATGAGAAAAAGAAAAAGGAGCTCGAAAAAGTCCTGGACAGATTCAATAACCAGAATTTAGCCGAAAGGGTCCTCATATATTACGAAAAGAATCGCACCGTTTGTATTAATGAGAGAGACCCTAAAAGGGCTCTGAAGTCATACATAATTAAATCCCATAGAGTGACAGTAAAGCTCAACCAATGGGCCCAGGAAACGCAGGCGCTCCAATAGAATAGATAGACATGAATCATTAGTTGCTGTAGTTTATTTGTTCTATTATTATTTTCTAGAAATAAATTTAGGTCCTTTATTTTGTTTTTCAATACAACAAAAATCTTTTTCATTATAATAAAATAAATCAAAAATAATAAATCAAAATAAATATTACTAATAATAACAATTAAATTTTTATTACCGCAACAACTACAACAAATAATTATGATAATTGAATATTAAAACAAATCGTTATTTTATTTTGTAAAGTTTTGGTTGTTTTTTTGGATTTTAAATCAAATAATAAGATCGTTAAAATTACCGAAATAAAAATCCGAAAAAAAACAATTCAGATATTATTTAACCGATGTGATAATTGAATATTTGAGGAAAATATGAATAACGAAGCAGTAGTAGCAGTTAATAAAAATTATTCCTGCATTTAAAAAAATAAAATAGTATAATAATTATCATACTAATTACAATATAAATATTATTTCAAAGGGAGTTCAACGGGCAACGTTAGCAAACCAAATCGGATTCCATGATTATATGAGAGTGCTGCGGGAACAAATCAATATAATTTCGGAAATGCGAAGGATCCAATCAAGAGAACATCAAGTCTTCACAGTAATGATGCGGAAGAAAAGCCTAGACTGGTTTGACGATAAACGACATATTTTGGTAGATGGAATAAGTACATTACCTCACGGACATTATTTCTTGTGAATGATCCACTTGTATATATTATACATATGTGAATAAATGTTTTGTTGAAAATACTCGTCTTATACATTTATTCATTCAAAACCTTGTATATTTTGTACATATGCTATATATTTGTTATATCTGAAATGTCATCTAAATAAATGTTTGTCATAAAATATCATGCCCCTGTACTTTAGCAGATTATATAGATGTTTTGTATAGAGTCGATGTATGTTTTAAGTACAATAGGAGTTTTGTACATGTAGATTTTACATGTAAAATAAAAGATTATTTATCTTGGTTACGGTAACCATGATACTTGTGATTATACTTGTGTACATTAGGAGATTCATGAGGTATATTATCGTTAAAAACTATACAGTTTTTAATTTTTAATTATAAGATAAAAGCTACAGAATTTATAGAGGCATTAAATGAGAGAAATTAGTAGAAAAGTAAAGAAAATTTAAAGTAAAAGAAGACTTTATTTTTATTTTTATTCCCTACCGCAATATATATTAATACTACTATATTGATTATACTTAGCAGTAGTCTTCTAGCTTTATAGAGAATAATATATATATATATATATATATATATATATATAATACATAATATATAATAATATATATAGAATATTGTAATATATATGTATTAAAATCAATATATGTAGTAGTAGAAATAAAAGCATATATATTTATTTAGTAGAATATTATAATTAATTAATTTAGTAGAATAGTTTGAGGTATATTAATATTGTATTATTACATGATTTCATAATTATTTATGTCTAGACAGAAATTTGAATTTAATTTCAAATGAGTATCCATATAATTAATCAATATAATTTATTTTCAAACTACAATATATAGAAATAATTATAACTGTAACGTCATTCAAAAGCGAAACTCATTCGAGCGAAAACAGAAATAAACGGAAATTATTTAAATGGAAGAAACCAACAATATTATCTAAGAGTCGAAATGTGCTCTTAAGAGAAAAATTGGAGGTATATTATTAGATGTATTAATATTTTAGGTATATTAATATATTTTTTTTTAGAAATTTTACATATCTTCGGATTGGACGAGCTGTCTGGACCTCCAGAAAACAGACCAGAATCTGCCGACGCAGATTATGCAACTTCTACCCACCATGGACGAAGCCCTCCGTCTCCTAAGTCGAGACGCATTATTGACTGTAAGTTTTTATTTGGGAACGAAAAACAAATTAATTACAGCACCTCCTTGTTCTTGAGAGCCGAATGTCGTTGGCTCTGGAGACCCTCATCAGCTACAATCTACTAGCAGCAGTCCTACAGCTGCACAGCCAACAGGACCAATTGGAGGACCAAGAAAGTCGAGAATCCCTCGACTCTCAGGCCCAAATTCTAGTTTCAATACTAAAGGAAATGAAGCAGTAAATGAGGCTCGGATGGATCACGATGGACCTTCTGTAGAAGGTCCTTCACATCCTTCTAATCGCAGAAAATTCCACCAAACGTCTCCAAGTAGTGAGATTTTTTTCGTAAAATAATCACTCCTACGTTATAGAAAACGATTATTGATACATCCTGTTCTTCAGTCCGGCCTTGCAGAAAAGATGCATTGAAAATGTCCACATCACGATTTAGTACATAACTACGATGGAGAACCCAGAAACTAACAACGCTGAAGAAGAATGCCATGTTAGTACGCAAAATACGTACTAATAAAATCACGACAGACCTCATTCAACATCTATCATATACGGATCCAAACTTGAAATACCACTTTGCGGAGATCCGGAAAAATGCAAAAATAGCAGATCGGAAGGAACAACTGCATCCATCTGCATTTCTACAGATGCGATTGAAATACGAGAAGGAGCTCATGGCAGCAACAAAACTAATGATAAATCTCCAGGTAAAAAAATTATTTTTTACTCATTAAAATTAACCTTACCGTAGACCCTGAACGCAAAGGCGGCAATCAACGGTGAATTCAGGAAGGGTTCAATATTGTTTCCCCCATCATCATCGCCAATAATCAATCGGAAAATGCCACCATTCCCATCGATGATAGAAACGCTCCATCTCATCGATCGTTTCTTTGGTGATCCAGAGATTAGAAGAGATGAATCTAGATTATAAAATCATCACGACGGACCTCCTAGAAAACGTCAATCAAATAGAGCTGGATCAAAAGGCACCAGAATTAGCACTGAACCTGATATTGAGGGAAACATACCGAAGACCAATGTGATATTTCAGAGTATTTCATCTTATTAAGTATTTTATCGAAAATTATCAATTTATGCATATATTCAATGACTTTTGTAACTATTTATGTTGTGTTTAAAATATATGGTTATAAATCTTCATTCAACACCTTTTATATATTGTACATATGCTATGTATTTGTTATATCTGAAATGTCATTTAAGTAAATTCTTATCATAAAATATCATGTCATATATGTCTACCTTCAAAACGTTATAAATAATAACTTATATTTTATAACATAAAATTTATAATATAAAAATAAGATATAAAATAGTCAACTGTGCATTATGTTGACATGATGAATGCAATATATTGACATGAATGTTGCATAAAAATACATGTTGTTATGTTTGTTGTCTAGAAAGCCTATGCATGTTTTAGGTATTCCATAGGATTTTATATATAAAATTAGGAGTGAGATCAAAATAGATGCAATCCACAGGAGGTTGCAGTCTATAATTTTCACGAGATCCTATTCGAAACTAAGGGCAGAAAAGAAGATACCACAAAGCGGTACACATTTGATGTACATTGTTACTGTACGCCTGAAATTTTTGTGATTCTAACATTGTTTTTATTACATTGCGTTCATCGATAATTGTTTGTGAATGATCAATTATTTTACTAAGTTATTTTAATTATATCTTACTCAATCAATATATTGTTCCTTTTTTACTTTAGTATTCATTATTTTAATTAATGGCATCCAAGAAAGCGAATGTAAAAGCTACTCCTAAAATTAGAACACTACCAATTCCAAACCCGCGGAAATCATAAATCAATATATCCAGTAGTAGTATTAAAAGCATATATATTTCGTTAGTAAAATATTAAAATTAATTATTTGAGTAGCATAGTTTTGATCATATTAAAATGCTTTTACATGTAGATTTTACATATAATATAAAACATTATGTATCTTGGTTACGGTAACCATGGTACTTGTGATTATACTTGTGTACATTAGGAGATTCATGAGGTATTGTTTGATGGTAAACAACATACATATATCACAGGGGTTTCAGATATATTAGGTTGGTCGAAAAATAATGGTGGTTTTTGAGCTTTATACTTTGTTTATCTACTTTGATATGTATATAAGTTTAAATGCATTAGTGTTAGATATTATCTGAAATCTTATGCCTAGCTGTATATTCCTATAGCCATTATTAACATATTGCTGTTATTTTTAGAATATTTACGGTACTAAATTAATAATGGAAAAAATTAAAATTCGAGCAATTTTCTTGTACGAATTTAAACTGGGTCATAAAGTAGCAGAAATAACTCGCAATATCAATAAAGCATTTGGCAAGGGAACAGCTTCTGAGCGCACAGTGCAACGAATGTGTTTCTGAATGTTTTCTTTAAGAACTCAACATCATCCAAGTCTTAGAGTCCTTTAGACTCTTCTCTTCCTTGTATTTCTTCGACATGCATACTGTTAGCAATTCCTGTAAGATATAACTGCAATCTCTCACGAACGGCTTTTGTTGGCCATTCGTAGGCTTTTGTGTGAGTTTTATACTGTTGCAGGAAAAACTCCAACTTTTCTGGGGTTCTATCGAATAATTTGCCTTTGAAATCAGATCGGAATTCTGTAGTCCTGTCACTCATTGGGTCAGTCGTTGTTTTTATCACTGTTGTCGTTGTCGGATAAAGTGGATTCGTTGTTTTTCCCGTAAACTTCTTCTGTAAACGTGGTTTGCTCAAGGATGTTTGGATTCCCTGTACTTGCCGTATTGGGTGATTCGGTTTCTGATTGGATAAACTTTCAGATTCTTGGGTTTCGGAAAAATGCTCGTGTTGCTGCTGGTGTTGATGTGAACGACCTTTTTGATTTTAGCCTTTTTGGTGTCTCAATTGATAAACTTGAATGGTTGAAGAAATTCTCGCTTTGCTGATTCAAATATTCGGAATGGTAATAGATCGGTTTAATAGACGTAATGGTCGTCTCGGTAAATTTTGATTTTCTGTTAATTCGTCTTCCGTCTTGGATTAGCGAATGAATGAATGAATGAATGAATTATCTAGAACAACAAAAAAGATTCTCATGCTATGATTGCTTGAAGGCAATTGGTATCACACCCTTAATTTTACCCTTTTAATTTTTATTCATTCATTTATCTTTTAAGAACTTTAAAGTTAAAAAATCACTTCAATTTTTATTCATCATTCATACTTCATATTTCATTTGTTACAATAATAATTATACATTTTGTCGTGTTCCCTTCTCTCAACAACATTTTAGTGGACTCTGAGCCCACATCCGTTTTTAGAGTTCAACGGCAACTCCGATATATACTCTACACCTCTCCGTATTAACGCTTGCTCACACTTAGGGAACAGACACGCCTCCTCCGCACAAATGAACAAGTTGTGTGTGCTTCAGAGCACCTTCGGGTTCGAACCAGCAACGGGTATTGCCTGGCTGGTGGTCTCAGCTTCCGAGAGGTTGATATTATTGTTCATGATCATTTGGACTATTTTAACGTTAATTACATCGAACGAAGAGAGCCTCAAAGAAATAAGTGACGATCAAACTACGTGCCCCTATGCATTCTATGGTCGACTGGCGCCATCTCCAAAAGGTTCTTCGCCTTAGTCATAGTCTCAATTATTATTCATAATATATATTTATTTCGTAAATACACTTGACTATATTTAGTTGGATGATATGTAACGATACTTTATTACGCTTGATTGTGTTTATATTTGATTAGTTTCGATAGCTCTTTAGATTTAACCGTACTCGTTTATCTTTACGAATTAGTAAATTGAGAGATCGGCAGAACAAATTATCTTATTTATCTTATCTGTCGATTTTCGAACTTCAACGACTTAGCTTTACACAATTTATATTTATCTAGATTTCATTTATTCTCCAGTCTGATGCCAATATTATAGTTTAATGAGTCCTATACTCGATCTCCATCTGAGGGTCTCGTCATTATTACTTGACTAACACCGAACTCAAAAGTGCCTCTCGTCTCAACATTAGGGCTAAATTAACGCAACAGCGACACATTAATAGAAGTTAGCTATGTAATCTCATTGAGAGGAACGACAGGCATACTAGAATCGGGTTAAGATTATATATCCCCTTATTGGACACCTAATTCTATTCTAACGAAAATATTTAGCGCTTTTCACCATGTAAAATGACGACAAGTTATTCTTTAAACAATTAACAAGAATTATTTTAAATAAGGAACCATTAGTCTATTAGAAATCTTTACTCAAAGGTTTCTCTAATAAAATAATATTAACCATTCGAGAAATGAAATAAAATTTTCAAAAATAAAAAAAAATAAAATTTTTCCATACTATATTTATTTATAAAATTACCATTATATAATTATCCATTCTAAAATTACAGAAATGATTCGAAATATTTTAGAAACATCACTTTTAAATTTATGTTATATTCCACTTATTAAGAATAAATTTCGATTACACAATTACTTATTACAAAAAAACACAAAATTCGAATTCTATACAAGAACAACATTTTCTAATTAAACTCTAACTATGTATTTGTTCATTTTAAAACCAGATAGAAAGAAATTATTTTACAAAAAAAGAAAATATTTTTCTGTCAATCTAACTTTATTTCGAAGTCTCGGAACAAAAAAAACAGTCATTGAAATTATTCTCAAGAAATAATTTTTAATTACATTGTCAGATTTAATCGAATATTTTATCTTTACAATTGTCCTAGTTTGAAATAAATATGAAATTATCTCAGATCACCTCTGACATTTTGTTACTAGAGAAATTCATTATAACGATTCTATTACATGAATGACAAACGTTATTTACAATTTTATTTACAACAAATGTAGAGGTTAATTAAAGAAATTCGATAAAATTTACTAGAGGAATTTATTATAAGATTACTCGACAGGCAACAAGAAACGGAATAATTGAAATTCACATATCGATACGTATTTAAACTCATAAAGTGACTAAGCAAAATATCAGAGTAAGATGAAATAAATAAATAAGTCAGATAAAAGGTTTCATTAAACAAATTGTTATAACTGACCAACTTCATTAACATACGTAAAGTCGCAGTAATCACGGTTCACTTTGATTGAGTGGTTACTTCCGCCATTAGCCATCATTATTATGGCACCATTGCTTTCGTTAGCTTTTCACCATGAACACACTCAATCCCATATTATTTTTATTTAAATCCCGCTTTGTGTTACAGCATATATTACCTCCGTACTCTTATTATCTACCATTAAGACTTTCGTCAGCAACGTTATCTAGACTTTCCAACAGTATCGTAACGCGGATACTAATAGTAGTTGATTATTCCAGTTTCATTTGCACAACCATTGAATCAAGAAATTGCCTCAACGAAGTATTTGATAATCAATTTAATTATTCAATTTCCTAAATCAATGCCTCGTCTCAACAAAATTTGATTACTAATGACTACGATTGCAACTATTTACATTAAGGGAAATTGGAAATTAATATTTAAACTTAGAAGAAAATTATAAGGAATAAAATAAAAGAAAATACATATGAAAGGAATGGACCAACATGATATCTACATAATATTTACAAGGGGCTAACCGAACTACATTGCAAAGAATAATCTACTGCCTGGTGCGAAATGGTGTCGGAGACCAGCTCTTACGACTTTCCTTTCTTTCAATACTCTGTCACTAACCGATGACTCTCTCTGTCTGTTTAAAATTAAGTCGGTTAGTCCGGATAATTCGGCATCCATTGAAATATAATAAACAACTGACTCGTGGGTAATATGTAGTTCTGGTGTAGTCCATGCCTTCCACCATAATTAAATATTATTATCTATTAAACTATAATCATAATCAAAAATAAGTTGAACATTTTCAAGATATATTATATTCGACAAAAATGTAGTATAGTTATTACAAAATTATATAAATCATACCACAGATATATACATCAATAAATATTTACTAATTAACATTAACCCGTACCTTTAGAATTAGAGAAATCTTCTTGAAATCGTGTAAAACGTAAATTAAAATGGTTGTAGAAATGGTAATTTGGCGTTTTGCCGTATAATTGTTATGCGAGAAAATTCGTGCAATAAATATCGTAAAATAAATAAGAGTGATTGGTGTGTCGTATTTTTACAACTGGTTAAAATTGTGTGCCTTTTAACTAAGGATGTGCCGGATATTTATACCCTATTGGGTGCAAGCGTTGTCCGAGGCGTTCGGGCATTCTGTGTGCGTACATTGAAATTAACTAATGGCAGGATGGGAGGGGGTTATTGGATGATAATAATCATTATAATCATTTCGCAATTTGTTTATCTGGGTTATCTGATTGCAGGATATGGCGTGATTGCAATCAATCAGTTTATGGCATTTGCCATTCCAATACGGGCGACATGCCTAGGGTAATTCGGGAGGATGTTTATTTTGCTTATGCGGTGGCTTCACTATCATCGTACCGGATGTTCAACTGGTATTACTGTTCTCCCCCCCTTTAAATTTGGTAATCGTTTATTTATTTTAGGATATACTGCATCCTACAATTCAAATCAGCGTCTGATCTGTCGTCCTGTCGCTTTCTCTGCTCCTATTAGGTTGATTGCTGGTTATACAAGACCATCTGCGGCGAACGCGATTGCTGGAAGTCATAAGGCAGCTGAATCATGCTGATTCATGTTTCGTCTGCATTCTGGGGCATTTAATTTTGTTAATTAACTTGGAACATTTTAACTCTTCTTTTACGTTGTAGGGCTCTAAAGGTTTTCTCGGGGTTTCGGATGATTGTTGAGGTCACCATGATTGGTTCAAGTCCTTGGCTCCATCTGACGCGATACCTCTGAGCCTTTATGGTCCATGGGGTTCATTGTGTTAGATGGGCCTATTTAAATGTACTGGGGAATAGTCGAGTTAGACTATTCCCCTTCTCCCTCATAACCTACAAAAGGGTCGGAGTGTAACAATTTACTCATTACAAGCATCTTTTTAATAAATATAATGGTTTTAATACTATTTATATCCATACTGGTTTTCCATATCTTTAATATACTATTCATATTAATTTTGTTCATTACTTTTATTATACTAATGATTTTATATGTTATACGTAACTATATTATTCATAATGATTCCAATTAATGATTACATATACTATTATCATATACCATTATATACATTTTGTATTTATTTTTACTCTAATTAATCCTGTACTATTATCTGTTGCCTTATGGTATAATATACTGCTTTATCTCGTTCTACGTAGTGCTTCATTATTTATACATACTTCTACTATATTGTACTATTTACTATAAACTTTTTACTAAATCTTATTATCTTTACAACTCTTATATTACTAGTTTAAAATGATTATGGTTATAAGGAAAGACACTAACAACAAATTTATTCACAACACATAAATTTTATCAATTGTCATAATATAGTTGAACCTATGGGCCAATATTCTGTAGCTTGAGTCGCAGCGGTTTCCTCGCTCTGGTTCTCTTTCTCTTTTTTAATAAGCCAGTCGCGATAATTCCGGATTCTGCAGGCTAGTATCCATCTTGGCTCCATTTTTCCTCGCGGTTCTGCATTACCTTATATCAATTCTGTTCGGCCAGTTGATTGATACTTCGGGTTTCTCGTTCCCACTGTTGCCGACTCAGGACACACGTATATCGACGCATATATTTTCGCCTGGCCTTTATTATATTTCCCTCATATATTTTCTCATGAAATTTCTGGACTTGAATTAATATCTCGATTTCTAATCATAGTTCTTCCAGTTGTTCTTCTAATTCTCTCAATCTGGTTACTGTTGCATGTCCTTGTTCATCTGTATTCAATTCAGATATTAATGAATGAATTAATTGTCTAACTTTTCCATCTAATTGTATTATCTAGGTTGTTCTGATCTCGTCTGCTTGTCCATTTAGCCTCGATATCCAGTTATCTCTTCGCATTTCCATTACCAACGGAACATTGTCATATATGTTTTTTGAACTATTATTCTATTTTGTTCACCGAAATATTGATGCCAAACCCCTGTCGACATTGCCAATTTTCTCTTATTAAATTTTGTAACCTTGTCGTTTGTACTTGAACCCTAACATTGTCATTGAAGTTAATATAGGCGCTGAATTACCTTCTACTGGAAAATTCATTTCGTTTGGCCTAGGATTATCTATTCTTGAACGTTTTTGTGCAGACATCTAAACAAAATTAACTATTACTAACATATATTTGTATTACAACTATCAATGTCTATCGATTTGGAATTTCTATCGAAATCGATACCGCGAACCGAGACAAAAGACAAAAACAAATTTAAACTCGTTCACTCATTTTATGATGTGTTACGACCTCTTTGAGCGATAAAATTTTTGACAGCTCAAGAGCCCCCAGTGGTTGTTAAGGGTTAACCACGACCCGGTGTGTACTATTTTCAATTTATGATATTTAAGTGTGTAAGGCCTCCCTCGTCCGCCATCTACAGTGTAGTGACGGAGTTGGAGCGTCATCGGGTTAAATTTAGTTGGGAAAGGGCTACGGGCGCCCCAACTAGCTGAGCGTCGCTCGGGGATGATTATATCACTATTAATTATTTACATGTTCGCTTTATGCGTGCCCCTCTAATGTTTGGTATGTGTTATGCTGTTAATCAAAATATGTTAGTAAAATATGAATTTGATAGTCTTCACACTGTTTTAATATCGGTTTAATTTAAGCATATCTGAGGCATGGTATTTGTTGTCTTATTAGTAGATCATCATTGTTTGATTCATTATTAAAATTTTCCGATATTCTAAGACGTAAAAAAGAGAGCATCATTAAAATTTTAATATATTTCTGAAAAATATTAATTGTTAATAGAATATTAACACATTCTTGAAAATCATGAAACATTTTTATATGAATGAACTCATGGTATTAAAAGATTATATTCATATCACAAGACAAGTCATTCATATTTAGTAATTATGTGCTTCTACCACCCATATCAACAACAGCTGTTAATTTTAAATGTATCTACATATTGATTTCGCCTATATAGACTTTCTTCACAATTAATTGAATATTCTGCGACAATCGGGATTTACTCCTGACATTATAATATTGTATAATTTGCTTGGCGACGATTTCTATATTCCCTTCGTCCGCTGCAGTTTTAAGGTTCAATCTCATCGTGGTTTAACTTCATTATTACAGGCTATATTACCTCTATGCGGACATTACTAGTATTAGGTGGAATCATCCCTGAAAAGGAGTAGGACAGCGACGACGACTGCTAAGGGCTACTAATAAAGGAGAAAATAAAACTTAAAACAAATTATCAACAAATATATATATATTAATTATAAAATTCAGGTTATGAAATAAATAAATTCAAGCAAGCAATCAAACGAAACAAACACGCGAAGAATGACGCTCTACATGATTCGGTCGATTACCTGGTGGTGAATGCTGCGGCTGATCTCGATACTTTGATGCGCCAATATAGTAAATCGGTCTTGACTATCTTTCTGCATTGATTAAATCAGTTCTGTTGAACTGGTTTTCTCGTGAAATCGTCTCGTCGTGGTTCGATTCAGTTATTCCTTTGTGGTGTTGTAACAATGTTCTTCAGAAATCGTATGAAAAATGCGTTTTTACTAATTATGTTAAATTGGAATTGTGTTAATTCGGAATGAATTGGTTGCAGGTGTATATACCAACTATTTTCTGTTATTGATGCATGTAATGCGAGGTCAGATATGCGGTGTGCCATACTGGTGTCTGACGGTTTCAATCTGCTCTTCTATAATATCAACCAATCATTCCGCTCCACGGATATTTTTGCAATATGCTGCCTTGAGTGTCTCAGAATTTATTATAGGCCGAGTCACCAATTATTCACTATGAATAAACGCGTAATTCCTATTTTTAATTTCGTCCCTGACTCACGTAAGTTTCTTAAAGATTTAGAAAAATTAATTAAAATAATAAAAGTTAATTAAGGGTTCATAACTTTGCTCCAGATACTTGGAATTGGATAAACGTGGTATACACGGGTAGCTCTTGGTCTAATCTACATGGAGAGGGGCGGATAACCATTTTCACTCATCCGGTGAGTTTTTACATAGCAATTACGAATTTAGGTCTATTTGTGTTTTCTCAGGGCACAAGAAGCGTAAGAGCCATCCCATTAACTAACGCAGGGTACAGATTGATGCCGAAGGTTTCCAATGACCCCCGCTCAAGGGCAGATATGATGTTGTGATGATAGCTTTAAATAAATGTATTATGCTATAACTGTGTTCTTTTTGTCTCTGTTTCACTCTTTAGATTGTAGTATAAATGCAAAAGGTGTGCAAGTTAAGGGTGGAACAGATGTGTCATTCGAACGAGAGGTCTAGACAATTAAAAAATTTATCAACTGCGTATTCTAGCGACAGTGTTTTGTATATTGATTGTCCTTTAAGAACTTTAAATTCAACTTAAACCTTTGACTCCTCATGAGTCAGTCAAAATTTTTAAAGTTTTGAAAATTGGCCTCCAGGCCTAACCTTTAAAATTAAATTTTAATATACTATTATATATTATTTTTACTTAGAAATAATAATAAATAATATTTTTTTATTTGAAGTAGATAAATAATAAAAAGTCTCTACATTTCACAAAATTGACCAAAAGTCAGCCCATCAACTAAACAGCAAGCAAAGACCTATTGTTTTAATACATTTATTGGCATGTAAAAATCAAGCTTCCATAAGAGTTGTTCGGGCGAGTTGCCTTTGTCGGAATTCTTCGCGAATCCTCTTTTTGCCCCCGTGGATCCTTCCCGACGCCGCGTATATCCTGAAGAATGTCCAAAATCAACCTTAAATAACAAAGATCACTCCAGAGCGTACCGAGTACTTGCCATAAACATCCAACCCTCTCCTGATACCTCTTCGTGAGGGCTATGAATGGTTGTAATCCTTTCCGAAATCGGATTGTCCCGTGAGAAGATGGACCTTTGAAAATTACAGAAAATTAATTAAATATAAATTTTTTAATTAAAAACTTACGATGAATCAGACAAAATTTCAAAATCGGAAATTACTCCTTGAATCAGTCTGAATCATCATAATTCAGCAGTCTTGTGATTCTTGGAGATTTTGTCAGCATCCGGCAAGTATGAATCGAGGAACATTGCCTTCTGAAAAATTCAGAAGTGAAAAGGGAGGCATCGCGCACATCATTTACCGATCTGCTATAAATACAGTAGCGTAAGTCATAATGATAGACAAAAAAAATAAACAAAGCAGAATAACATAAATTCTAATATATTACTGTTCAAAACTCGAATCTATGATAAATTGCAACCGCCATCGATGACGTATAACGAGAATCATCGCAGATTACCAGGAGGAACCCAACTACGAAATTTCAACACACGACATATAGAGAACTTGGAAACCGTATCACTTGCGACAATTTTCTGAGTGTCTTTTGATATCCGATTCCCTCAGTAGCAAGAAAATATTCAACAATGTAATTTTTAATTTACTGTATAAATATTATTTTGATCTGTGAATATATTTTTGTATTGCATTGATTTTATATTTACTTTGTCTTGTAAATAATATTTTGGTCTTTTTGTCTCATATTTTCGTCAAATATAGAACCTTGAAAAACTTTAAATTGTACAGTTTATAGTAAAGTTAGTGGACATTCTTTTTTGTCCAACTTATAAATTATTATAGATTCGCCTGTATCACAAATTTCATCTTTCACGAGACAAAACGGATGTGTCATCATTTTCAAGTGACGCTATCGAATGTGGCTCAAAACTTTCTTAATCCGGTTTTATATTGCGTCTTACTACTAAATCTCCTGCAGTATGTCTTCCCCAAAGACTATACCATTCACCTTGACAATTACCTTCCGGTGTAACCAAACCGGCAACGTTTACATCTTGTTTAAATATTACTCCTGGTTTGGCATTCAGTATAATGTCTTGATAATAATTATCTGGCTTTATTTTTTCCGTTATAAATGCTTCTTCACATTTGTTGGGGCCAGTGAGGTTTTCCTTCACCTCAGCCTCGGGCCTATTCCTTGCACCGGCACAGAGGTGAGCAAAGGAAAAACTCCCAGAATCTAAAAAATTAAAAATAAAATATTATAATTATAATTTATAATTAATTAATTAAAAAGAGGTACTTTTAATTGGTTTTGACCCTTGGATCCTGTCGGTTTGAATATTATCTTGTGAGAATTTGATGGCCTGATTTGTTGACGTGGGTTTGATCTGAATTTCGGTCCTCTCCGGGTTGTTTCTATCTTAGGACTGTTGACTTAGTGATGGATGATTGAAGGTTGATTGTGAGAATTGTCCGGTTATGGGTTTTGTGAAATTTTTGTGTAAAGGAAAACTGTATAAATTCATCCGAATTTGTGCACTTGATCAGAATTTTTCATTGAATAAATTTTATTAAAAAACTTCTTTTCTCTGAAATATTTTTCACCGTATTGATTTGTCATTAATTAATTTACGATAAAATATGTTTTTTATCGAATATTAATAAAAAAAAGTTTTTCCTATACAATTTTCTAATTAAAACTCTTAACCCTAATCTAATTGGGTAGTTTCACTAACGTAACCTACTGAAATGTGTATTTTGTACACATATGAAAACTAATAGTTAAAAAGTATGAAAATTAGGATTTTTAGTTCATTTATTTCTTTATTGATAAAAAAACAAAATATTCATGTAAATAATGCAGGTTAATTATTTCAATTTTATTTTAAACATTATTTGTTGTCACAATATTTACATATGACCGAATGCTCCTTGCAAATATTTCGATTTCGCATACCGCAAATCTGTGTTGTAACCCGATTTATTTTGCTAGGACACGTGGTATCGACGTCGACCTATTGGTTTTGCCTACGAAACAGGATCTGCAGCCGAAAACGTATTTCTTAAAACTCTGTCAATAGTTGCATTTGTATCCTTTGTCATTTTCGAAGTGCTACGACATTTTATTCTAGGAACTACTAACTCAAGAGTTAACTCCTTCATAAACAGCTTTCTGCGTAATTTAATTCTTTTCTTGTTCCAATCTCGATATAAATTTTGTCAAATAATTAATGCTGCTTCATCACGAATATCCACTAAATTAAAAAATTGAACCATCGGCCATCTATTTAATTTTCACTTGACAGAATATGAATGTGTAAGTTGAACTAATGTATCGACTCCATCTTTTGTGCTGTTATAGTCTAAAATTATCGATGGATTATTTTTATTACTTTCATCTGCTTCAAGATCATGATGCATTGATGAAATTAAAATCTCAACAGTGTTTTCGGTACATAGCTAACTAGTGTTATGTTTTTTTTACGAAAACCGAAAATACTTATTCTACTTCCCTATTTTTATGTTGAAGAAACAATTTCGGGATACAAGCTTTCTTTTTTTTGAAGTGTGCCAATGGACGTTAGGCCCTTCGTAACTTTAAAAAATGGTCGAATGTGATGTTGCGATTGGATCGCTCAAATGGCTTGCACAGCTGAATCACGATTTTTTGAGCCAAATTTCTCCCTCGTTTAGGTCCCTCCTATCCTATATATGGAATACCAGAAAGAGGATAACTGGTATTGCTGTCGCAAATCCAAAAAACATTCATCCCATATTTATCGAGCTTAGATGGTATATACTGGCGGAATACCATGCGGCTCCTAAATGATATCAATTGTTCGTAAGATTTGTAAGATTCTACCCTGGTATATAAGTTTTTGTTTATAAGATCCCAAACATCGCGAATAGGAGCAAACTTATCTCGAAACCATCGTATAGATCGATTTGATGAATCATCAATACGTGAATGCCTAAGTATTCGACAAATCTATATCTAGAAATGGCTGATCGGATTACCAAATAAAGGATTCCAAAGTTCGTTATAATCAACAATACCTTGCTTAGTTATACCAACGGTTATAAGGATTCCGATAAAGGCCCTAATTTCAATAGAATCTTTCAGCTTCCATTTATCATTTTGAATATTTCTGCAATGTAAATTGGTGTATGTGACTATAATGTTTATAACTTCATCACTGAAAAGTAAAGAAAATACATCAATGCATGAATCAATTTGTTGTCCTGTCATTGAAACGTTTGTGGATTTCTTTTTATTCACGAATTCAGCGCAATAACACCCCTCACACAAGACAAAACGATATTATGCTCATCGATTTATAATATTCTATACGAAGCACTTCAAAAACGAAACGCCAAAAATTTTATTTAAATTTCGAATAAACAAATACGCGCAAGAAAACAAACAATAATTTGATTTAATTACTTCGAACGAATAAATCGATTTTTTACATTAAAATTTTTTTACAAAAAAAAGCAAATCGATTTTCATGAAATTAATTTTTACAAAAAAAAATAATTGATTGACATCAACAAAAATTTAATTTTTAATAAAACTTAATCAAAGTTTTCAAATTCCCTTAAGATAAAAATTGAGTCAAATATTGATTCCGAAATTGTTCGTTTTAATTCAATTTGGAATTTGAATAAATTATTTTTCTTCACATTTTTTTCGGATAAAATTAGATAGAAAAAATCAGAATTTCAATTTCATCCATTTTGATGGTTGAAGATCATTAAATTTACGAAGAATTAGTTGTCCGAATTTCAAAGATTCTTTTACACATTTTGGTTCAATAACAATTTGTGAAATAAATTTCGAAAACTCAATTTTAGTGGAAATTCTGTATTCACTTAAATTAGAATATAAAAACAGCAATATTGCTTGATAAAATTCAAATGATAAATCTTATTATTGCACAATTTTCTTAGATTTCTTCTTAATAAATTCAAATTACAATCAGAATTAAAAAGGATAAACAAGATATGTAAACGAATATTTTCAATGCAATTATAATTATCAAGACCAATGTTTCACCGATTGACGTTATTAATCCGCTATTGATCTCCACTTTCGTAAATTTTCTCTTAAATTTGAAGACAAATCAACGAAATTCTTGATGGCATTTTCAATTTTGATAACATTATTTTGATTCATTTTTAAACATTCGAACACAGATTCCATGTCACCAAACTCCTCTTCTTCTCCAGGGTGATTTAATAATTAAAATGTATCTCAAAAAATCCTCCCCCTTCTGATCAATCATGATCAGAAAAATCAGTCATACTTCCAAAATTAAAACGAACTAACAATCATTCCATTAAAGTTTTTCCATCATCATTCCTTGTTTTCAATCATACACTTTCTTTAAATCCATATTTAACAGTGTCAAATAAATTCACATACTTTCCATAAAGATACAATTAAATCTTTTTACAGTCTGATAACATTCAAACAATTAAATAACATTCACATAAAGATAAACAATAAAACAAACATCCTCTTGTTTAAGCATTATTCTCAGGATTCTAAAGGGTACACCCGTCCCACAAAGCGGAGCACCTCCCCCTTCCAGTCTCCATCAGAAAAAAACTCTCGTTCTGATCTGAACCAGATTTCAAAACTCGCCCAAGACTCTGTTTTCTCCAATTCATACATCAATCAACTTTCAAACATTATCTTCGTATTCAATCTCTGATTCTACATGTTTTAATTGACTCTGTTACTGATTGAGCTCGCCTTCGTCATTATCTTGGCGGGAGTCTTTTCTTCGATTATGTTTTTTTCTGAATTTCCAATTTGGATATGGTTCCTGCCTCCAGACTCTTCCATTTACTTCCATTACATTAAACATCACCGAAATGTATTCCATGCATAAATTCCTATTTTCTATTTCCAAAATTTCATCTATTTTGTCACGTAAACCATTTTCTCTCAATTTATCAAACAAGTTACTTGGTTCTCGTTCTACCATTCACCACGAATTTTCATCAACATTTAATGATCCGGTTTTATGATCAAATTTATTCGTTCCAATCGATAATACATCCAACAGTAGCTTGTTACTTATTGTATAAAGATTTTCATCTTGATTGATGCATATCTTTTTAACATCATCTACCAATTTCACATCGACGTCTTTATATTTCTTGATTACTTTCTCTCTTGCAATTGCCACCTCCAATGGAGCAAATATATCTTCTTTTCTTTTGTGAAACAAAATTGGCTCCAATGATTTCTATTCGATTACTATCGTCTGCAATGATTTTATCCAAAGTATTAATTGTTCCAATTATTTCCAATTCCTTGAAACTTTTATAATCATCATCCTGATCTGCTCCTGGATTCTTGAAGAATTCTGGAGAGCTTAAATTTTCATTTAATTCAAATGCGATAACAAATTTTTCTTTAATTACATCATCTGAATTCATTTCTCCGTTAAATCAAACCATATTTGAAATTCTGAGAATCAATATTAATTAAATTTTCTTTCCAAGCATCTTTAACATTTAAAAATTTCGATTCTTCTTACCCAACATTATCATTCATTGTAAGATTTTCCTATTTCGATTTACATTGAATAAAATCGCCATTGTCAACAATCTCAACCAGGTTCTCGATTTACAAACCATTGAAAACTTTAAAACAATTATTCAAATTGTCGTCTGTCGTTAATTCTTCCGCCTCATCAAATAAACATTTAATATTTACCATATTTTCTTTCAAAATATTTCTTTGTATTTCCTCTTCTTTCGTTTTATCTTTATCATCTAGCTTCACAACCGTTTCATCAACAACATAAAATATTTTCTTTTTTTCTTTTTAATACACGTGTTCATCAATTTTCCAATTTTCCAGGAAGTTCTCTTTTCATTTCTCAAGCATTAACACTTTCGCTCGTAGACTCCTTGGACACAAACAATCTCCATTTATCGAATTTAAGTTCTGGTATTATATCTTCATCAATATTTTCAGAAACACCTCCCGAACTATCGATCAAAAACCTTTTTTCTCAGTACCACTTAGTGATGAGTCTCTCGAGTTTAAGATTATCGATTTTTGTTTTTCAAATACTTCTTCATTTTTTAATTCAATATCGTCATCTATATAATTTTCAATTTTAGCTTCATCAAGACCCTTCCAATGTTCCAAAGAATTTATTTTTTAATTTGATTTACGTGCAATCATCAAATTATTTTTAACCATATTTTCAATTCCTTTGAATCAGGGAGAGTATTATCCGACATATCGACATCTGTGCTTCTGAACATCCATTCACAACTCAAAGGTTCGATAAACTTTTCTAGAGCTTCCGGTTCAACAATTTCTCCCCCAACTTTTTCAATATCTAAACACATCTCGCGTGACTCCAATTCTAATATTTTCATTTCATTAAAATTCAATTTATCTTCCACCATCTGCTCAAATATCCACAGATAATTTGAATCTTCACTTTCACCACTTGCTTCCTCATTTAATGTTACATTTTCTTTTACGAACGAATTCTTTTCAAAAAATTCTAACGTCTCCTTCGATTTATCCATTAGTTCATTTTCTTTTAACGTTTTAAATATATCTTTTCTTTTGTTCATTTCATTTAATTTAGGATCTTTTGCTTTACTTTTTACAAATTCTTTGAAATTTAGCCTTTTAGTTCTTGTTAATTCAGGAGCAATATTTTCTTTCATATCATCGATTCCGTTTTGGATCAACTCTTCACTGTACAACGACTCCATAAAAGCTTTTAACTTTGGAGAAGTTTCAATTTTAGCCCGACGCTTTTCATTGCTTGAGACGATCCGCTTTTTTCTATCATACGTCTTTTCCAAAGTTCAACAGCTGTCTTGAACGCTCCTTCCTGGATTCTAAAATATGCGATCAGAGACAACGCTTCTCCGAACAAACTTCGACGTAATAATAAAAATTTCTGTGTCTCGAACATTTTACTTTCTTCCAGACAAACTTCGACGGACGCGCCCACTATTGATTATTTTAATTATGACCTCCAAACTTAGGCACCTCTAGGGGTTTTAATATACTTTCCATATCATCTTGATTTGTTTCCCATTTTTTTGAATCCTTTTTCGAAAACTTTTTCTCTTCCTTTATATACGATTCAAAAATTTCTTGGAACTCGTCATATTTTTGTCCGATTTCGTTTATTTCTTTTGCTAATTTCAAACTTTCATTCTTGTGATCCAACTCTTTTCCAAGCATTTTGAGATTCTCAAAGCTCTTCATTGCTTTCTCTAACTCCTAATATGCTTCGTAACAGCTCTGAGACCCCGGATGAAATTTCAGTTCCTCCAACACCTGATTTCTTCGGCGTGTTAAATTTCTCTTCCAGACTGCTTTCTTTTCTTTCTTTTCTTCCCATTCTTCTTCCAAAGTATCCTTTTTCGCAGAATCTCGATCACTGCCTCCTCGTAGTCTTATAACTAAATGGAGCGTCGAATCCTTTTGAATGTTGTAATCCCGGAGAGATCTGCCATCTTTAAACTGCTTCCCAGAGAAGATGAGTCTCTGTTGGCTTGGTGGAATTCCTTCCTTGTTCCGGATCTCCTCCTTGACATCCTTCATTGAATAGTCGGACTCTAACGTGATCGTCTTCCCCGATAGGGTTCTGATAAAGGCTTGGAATTGAAGAACTTCGATCGGATCGGGAAAAGGATACTCCCCAGACAATCCCCAGCTAAACCCGTACATACAAACATCACTCATAGAGCTCTGAGAGGTGAATCGCGCCAGGGTGCTGGGCCCATTATTTAAACGGGCAATTCATCACTTAAGACTCGATCATAATCGACACAAACCCTGGCGCCGATGGTTGAAAATCCCACTAATCAAATTTAACAAGATTCCCTTTAAACATGCATCCCTCAAAAAATTTAATAAACACCCCAAATAAAGGCAGTCAACAAAAAAATCATTACTACAAAATTCTCCATCAGGAGGAGGACATTTTGACATAAAACATCAAATCCTTGATTCCAAAGACAACCCGCCGTCATCAGAGCGCCGCAATCACGCTCTGGTACCAGAAATGATAACAGAGTGGGCGCAGGACTCGCCCGATTGCAGCACGCTGGTGTTTTGAGGCGGAATTCGGGTCGCGGGGAGGAAAAATTTTATTTATATTTCCTCTGATAATATTATGACTCCGAATACGTCCCATACTATTTGGAACTGATTTCCATTCTGTCTTATCTTTTCCAATATATATTTCAGATTCTACTTTATTTACTTAATCTGTCGTTTCTTCATCCTTACTGAAAACTTGTTCCTCTTCTGCAACAGATTCAGTCTCCAAAATAACCTCTTCACTGTCAGAAAATTCAAGGTTTTCATTTTAATCACCACTCTCCCTAAATTCTTCATATTCATTTTCGCTGGAGTTGCTTTCCTCTATTGCCTTTCAAATTTCTTCCTCTGTTAGTAGCTTGTGAGACTTCGCAATTCTAAATGTAATTATATTTTTATATTTACTTTATCTATAAATACCGAACCTAAAATAATATAAACCTAATTATGTAACCAGAAATTATCTTATTTCTTGAAATCAATCCACTTCCACTCACCAATATAATATATTTATTTTTAATTATCACTGCACAAATTAACACACAGAAAAAAAATCAGTTATGAAAAACAGAGTTGCCATTTAAAGTTTTTTGAATATCAAAATAAATCATGTCGCCACAAGAATGTGACCGTTACTGAGTAAAATTTGAATAAATTTTGTGCGTTTCATGTTAATGCACATATAAATTTATGTGTGTATAAAAGACACATTTCAGTACTGTGTTAAGATCAATTTTAAAAAGACACAAATGTCATACATAATGATTTTTATCATTTTATTGTATAAAATAACAGATAATAAGATACAAATAGGGGACATGGTTCAAAAATCAGTTTATAGTAAATGCCATCACTTCAAGCATGAAATTTGTACAAAAGACACTACCCAGTTGGATTATGGTTAATCGAAATTAATGCAGTACAATCCGATTTTAAGTAAAAGAAAAGCATTCAAATAACTGCAAATATTTTCTAATTTACAAATTTTACTTGTGAGCAGAAATCAAAATTTATCAAAATTCTTTTCACTAAAATTTTTTCTCCGTAATGATTTTTCCTGAATTAATTTGCAATAAAATGTTTTTTTATTAAAAAATAATAACAAAAGTTTTTCCAACACAATTTTCTAGTTAAAAGCTCTTATGCAATGTCAGTGTGAGCAAATGTCGTGCTTGGAAATGTCCGGTCACGATTAAGAATAGTTAATTTTTTAATGTATTCTGGAAATTTTGTATCTTTGTTTAACAGTTCTTTAAATTAGCGATATAATTATGGTCACAAACAAAGTCTTAGTGATACGTAAAAAAAATAATAATTTGATATTAATTTAATTGTAAAAATTCGAAATTTATGAATCTTTTATCAATCGATTCTTCATTAGTAATTAATTTATGATAATAATTATAGTAATTAATTTTAACTTATTGAAAAACAAATAAAAATAAGTTTAAAGTAATATACATGTCACCCATCTGACTGTAGTTAAAAACAAAAAGATATTTATCAGACGGGATTGACTAACGACTTAAAATACATATGGGTGGATAATAACAAAAAAGCAAATAAAAGCAATCATTAAAAATAATTTGTATATTTATATGAAATTAAGACTAAATGACAATCATAGACTAGAATATACGAAATACTATATATATATATATATATATATATATATTATCTAGAACTGATAATGGCATTTTTAATAATAATGAAAAGAAAGGCCATTTTTTAATATTAAATTTATTCCCAATACAAACGTGTTTCACCATTTCGGCATCTTCAGTGCAATGAAATAAAGTGATTAATTGCTATTTATATAGTTCAAAAACTATTACATCATATGTCTCAAAAACATGCTTTTTTATTTTTTATTTTTTTTTAAGAAAAGAAAAAAAACATTTTTTGAGACATATGACGTAATAGTTTTTCAACTATATAAATAGCAATTAATCACTTTATTTCATTGCACTGAAGATGCCGAAATGGTGAAACGCGTTTGTATTGGGAATAAATTCAATATTAAAAAATTGCCTTTATGTTCAATATATATAGATCTCGAAATAATCGCATAAATAAATAGTCATACAAATGCACCTAGTATCGACTCAGAAAATATTACACACTTTAATAACAAATTCTCGCTTCGAAGTTTGTCGTTCTGGACCTCTAATAGGCGCGTAAGTCGATAATTAAGTCAATGATAATGTGCACGGATTCTAAAAATGTCAGCAATTTTATACTTTAGATCTCGTGTGATGGTGTCCTGCCTCATCCAATCACCGTCTGCCAGCAAGTAATTTGAAAATTTCTGGAATGGGGGTTGGCTCATTAGAACCATGTCGGTGGTGCGCGTGCCCGTGTGTCCACGATTTTCGAAAGTAATTTTTGATTTATTATAGAATTCTGTGACTGTATGTTAATTTAAGATGTCTGGTGATTCAGGATGATTCATGCGGAGTCATCGCCTGATGTTTATTCTTGGAGTTACGGCTGACTCATGGTAATTTTAATTAATTCTCTTTATATTTTTAATTAATTACTGAATCTTTCAGGGGTTATATCTTTTCTCAGGGATATGTTATCATTTTGCGGGTTTCGCTCCTGAACTCGTCTTGCAAAGATCTTTCAGGAGAGGGTCTAATGACCCCCCAACCCTACTGGATAATTCAGTTAGACTTCTTATTGTTTTCTGTCTGCTTATTAATTAATTTTTATTCTTTCAGGGCTGATAACCTCTTTCAGGACAATGCAATTTTAATACGGGTCTTTGCCACGGATTTCTCTAGTGATACTCTACTCTGTCGGGGACGATCTCACGGGGAATTCGAGAACAATTCCGGGGTTCTAATTTGTTTTTTTAACTTTAAATTACATGTATTAACTCTCATTGTCTTTCTTCTTCATCTTTTGTAATGTTTTTAACGTTGATGTTTTATAAGGGGTTTATCTGTCTATGTAAATGAGTTTCTGACAGCAACATATTCTTAGAATTAAGAATGCATCATTCGATGCAAATATTGAAAACATTATGGCTGGAGGACAAAATCAAAAGTCTGATTGAATAAATAATGATTAATTAAATTAAATGTTTTTTATGTATATCGTATCATGTATATTGTAATAATATAAATAAACTGTATTGACATGATTTTGTTTTATATTGTAATTTTTCAATTAAATTTAAGGGGATGGTACGAAAAAAATCGATGTTTATAAAGAATTCACACTCCGACAAGCAACCTATGAGCTTCGCGGCCATGGAAAAAAGGCTAAAACATTCATAAACAAATTTACTCCTCTCCGCCGAAAAAATCTCAAAAAAATTTGAGACCATTCCCTTGTTAGATTCAACATATTCTGGTAATTTTGCGGCCCAGTTTTAATATTTAAGTTTGCAATGCGGCCCATTAAATTAAAAGGTTGGACATCCCTGGACTAGGACTTCATTTGTCTCCAACCTCTCATCGATGTTCACGACTATCATGAGGGGTTTTACCCTACATATTACTACCGGGGTTACCTAATATATATTATTAATTAAGTAATAACTGAGACACAGTGTTAAAGAATAAAATTAAATGAGTAAATAATATACAAACTACTATTACGATTAAAATATATTCAATAATAAAATATAAAGTAAAACTAAAACATACTTGTTAATATTATACGTGAGTTGCGTTCGAAATAAAAAATTAGTTATTAAATTTAGCAATTATCGTAGACTAATATCAGAAATTATGACAAGGATATATGTATTGAAAACCACTCGCTTTCAGCAATAAGTTTGAAAGAGGTATGTTAAAGGTTGTGTGGCAGAGCTGTGTCCGAAAAAAGTGTGTGTGAAGTGAGGAGTTGTGTTCTTATTTATAGTGATACTGGTCCACGCACTGTCCACGAACGCCGGCGTTGTAGGCACGCCTACAAATTTCCTACCATGCATATCATTCGCGATGTAAGCGCATCTGTTGAATACGATTCATTAGATGTTTATATTTGAACATTCCTACGATTGTATTGCGAATGACGCTGCTCACTCTGGTGAATGGTTTGTGTGGGTGTCAGTTATCAGTGATGATGATCGACGGAGGTATCCGTAATAGAGAGATTATTGATTTCTCTCTATCTGGCAATGCTGACTGAGTAAGTTCGTTTCAGTCAATGTGATTTTTTTGTTCATGTAGATGCCTCCATTCTAGGAATCATATTGACACTGTGGTGACGCAAGGCTGTATTTCGTTTGTTGCTGAAGGATCGTCACAGTGTCAGGCGGTTACTGAATCATGGCTGATTCAGCTTGATTTTTCCAAAACTAGTTTTGGAATTATTTCGATAATTAATTTTCTAAATAATGATTCTAATTTGTTATATATATTTTCTTCAGCGACCTTACGAACATTGAGAACCTTCGACTACTCTTGGGGCTAACTGAGAGGCCGAGATAAACGAACGCTGTTGTGTTATCTGTTCTTGTCCTTGAAACATCGGATAGTTTAGCTCCAAATTTGTTACTAATTTGTCTTCAAGGGTTGGAAAACTCGGATAGGAGCCTCGATAGGATTCTTGGGAATGATGTAATGAACGCGTTTTACGCTTGTGTGACAGCTGGATTTTCTAATGAACCTTTTTAAATTATTATTATCCTCTCTGCTCTTAAATTTTGCTTTATTTTAATTTGATGTTTTATTCGAAGTGCTTTTATGGGAACTTAGTTTGTTTGGCGATGACATTTGTGTAATGTCGGGTGTGTAAACGAGATGTAAGAGTATTATCTAATGAAGTACGGTTTCTCGATCGTGCCCCTGTAGTTGATGCTTATGCGTGCTTGCGGTTAACATAGTGGTGATATACAGTCGTGGCCATAATTAACCTGCCACCCCTAAAAATACTGAGATTTTTAACTACGATAGAAAGCCTCCTTCAACCAGACGTCAACGAATGGTTCGTGTGCTAGGCAATTTATAAATGTTAATAGGAAGATCAGCTTTTATTACGCGGGAACCAGCAAATGGATTGGTCTTGCAGTATCTCAAAATAACTCGATCTGTCCCCTTGCTTGTGATACGCGGCCTTTCACTGCGTTTCGTATAGGTTAAGGCGCTGGTGGCTTGAAGAAGACGGAGAGTGTCGGCTACACCAGTACAGCTAATCGCAGGGAAATTGCACGGTTCGAAACTATAGTGTCGTGTAAAGCGACGATTTATGTCCTCAGAGTGGGGAAAGGTTGGTTGCAAGTCATGTTGGAATAGTCACAAATATTTTTTTATATCATAATAGTATAGTGGGTATGCTACTAAAGCTGTATTCTTATTGGATGTTGATTAAGAACATTATTTACATGCACCTACACACACACGCACGTAGATATTAATTTTTTTTAATGCAAGGGTGGTCGATGAATTACGGTCACGACTGTAAATGTGAGCAAGGGGGGGTTTATGGCATATTAAATAACAGAGGTGTAATTTCGATCGAAACATCCCTCCCTCCTCAGATGAAATCTCGTCCCGAGATTTTACAAGAAAACATGTGCACACAGAAACGTAACCATACAAAGGAGAGGAGATTCTAACAAAGAAGCTTTTTACAATATCCATTATTATACACATTTCATATGAGATTAACACATCGATGTAAAGTAAAATTGTTTCATGCGGTATACACAGAATTGTTATTAAGTCTAAATGTTACGACATATATACAGCTGTCAGTCGCTGTCTTTATACAAATGTTCCGATCAATTTGTGTGGTTATTATGGATTTATGGTGAATTTCATGGAATATTGCGATTTCTTTTCCAACACCTCTAACTTCTTTCTAACAGCTTTATTTCTGATCCTAAAGCAGCTCGTACAACAGTCCTCAAACTCAAAATTTTATTATTGAACCAAATGGGAAAGTCATCAGGAAAAAAATGTGGAAATAGTCAACAAATCTCTATGCTTCTCTAATATGGTTGATGAATCCTGTGACTGTTCTGGAATTGAACAACTATCTCATTCATTAAAGTAAAAATATAATGGCTACTTATTTTAAGTCTGCTTTCTGAATAGGGTTTTATTTAGGTACTTTGATGAAGGTTTTATTGATTTTATCTCATTAGAAGATCAATCGCTCGAGAGAATTACTAACACCATAACAACGAATCTATTAAAAGTTTGTATTGATATGAGCTATGTACATGAATAAAGTTACGATGGTGCCAGTGTTATGAAAGGATATTTTTAGGCGTTCCAAAACGGATTCAGGATATTTATCATAAATGCATTTATTTGCTGCGCGCCAATCACAATCTCAATCTGGTTATTGTTAAAGCATTAGATATATCCACTCCCTGAGATATGCATGGCATCGTGTCCTAATTGTGCAGCTATTTCTCAATCTCTTTAAAAAGATCCATTATTCTCAAAAATATTCTGAAAAAGAAATAATCGATGCTCATTACTTGGTGTGAATCTTGATGGGTTGAAAATTATGATACCATAATTCGATTTATTAATTTTTTGCGTCTGTTGTGGATGCTCTGAAATATTTATCAGAAGATCGGGATACAGAAACCTCATCAAAGGCTGAAGCTCTTCTGTCTGCTATAGAGAAAAGCTTCTTCGTCATATCATTACTTGTAGCTAAAGATGTCGCCTTGTTAACTATTTAACTAGACAAAGCCTTACAATCAGAATCCCAAGATCTAGAAGCATGTGTTGCTCACACTAAATCTGTTTTGAGCACACTTAATCGAACAAGTGAGCATAGTCAAGAAATTTTTCATAAGATCTTCTCAGGACCTGATGAAAGTTTAACACGCATCTTTTAAAATCATATTTGAACCCAGATTTCTAGGACTACTCAGCGCTCCGTGTATGAAATTTCTTAGGAGTTCTCATCGTCAGAAGACTGTTATAGAACGACTGTTTACAACGTATTTTTTGACAACGTTAGAAGACAACTTCGCGAAAATAATATCCAGTTTACCTTTTGTAGAGATTTCTAAAAAGAATTGTGCTTTCACATAGCAATCTTGATGATACTTTGTTTCTTAATCACGAGAATATAATTTCAATATTTGAAGTTCTCATTCCTTTCAACTGCCATAAAGTTACCGATATCAACTTTGAAAAGCTTCGCCAATTATATTAAACCTATGTCAATAAGCGGCAATTGCCATCGGAGTTTTGCATTTACTCGGATAAGTAGGTTCAGAGGGTCTCTCCTAAGACCAATCCGTGACAGTGTTGGAAGCATTTTTTAATGTGATTTCCGTCATTTTCCAAATATTAAAAATATTCTACTAATTTTTCGCTCTCTTTCAAGTACATCTGCTACAGAAGAAAGAACATTTTCAGCTCAGAACCGAATTAAAACAAATACGAGAAGTACCATGAATATCAATGGAATAAGTAGTCGGGTGATGCTGTAAAATGCACTGGGATATTTCAGTCAGTGCTGATCATATACTGGAAGAATTTAGCAAAACCAGCGACGACTAAACTTTTTAATACAAATTTAGCACTTCTTATCTTTATTAAATTCTTTATTCCTTACAATTTCTGTAGAATACACTGTAATTTCTATTATCCAGCCACTCTTCATTTTTGCTCAACAATAAACGATATGGAAACGCTATTTAACAGGACCAAAAAAATCCATAACGATGTCAGTGTGTGTGTGTGAGTGATTATATGTATATGCGTGTGAGTGGGGTTGAAATTGTCATGTTCATCAATATCCCCCCCCGAAATGAAATCCTGCTTACGCCCTGGTATTGTCATTGCCAATAATTGATCTTATTTCAGTGTGTAGCTCAGTTTTATCTTTAGAAGATCTACTTGCTTTTTTGGTAACAGTCTGAGAACGTGGGATCTTGTGATTTCGATTCGTCTATGCGTTTGATAGCTTCATAGACCGTACTTTTATTAATTCTACGAACTGTTCGACTGTTTGATTAAACTTGAATCGTTTTAAAAATTTAATAGCGCTTCGTTATTTGTTACGCGTTGCTTTCTTCCATTTAAGTGATTCGATTGATTCATGGATATTATTTAACCCTTTCCAGCCAAAATTATTATTTAAGCAAAATATTGGAGCATTGAATATCCGTTACAATGTTGATTTAAATAGCTAAGAAACAAGTGAGAATCGTGCTTTTTTGCATTCTAATATATGTAGTGTCATCTATTAGACTTTTTAGAAACTATTACTATGTGTAAAATTTAAATTTGGTAAAAGAAATATCTGTAATTTAATTTTTCAAATATGTTGCCATATGGCAACAATGGGCTGGAAAGGGTTAAATCTAATAATAAATCCAATTTGCAAATACTATCAATCGATATAAAATATTTTGTCAAAATTACCTAAATATAGTAAAGGTGAAAATTATTTTTTACATAATTTTGAATACATAAAATTTATACGGAGCTTCTATTACTAGACATATCGTAAGATCCACCAATCAAAGTTACACTAAAAAATAATGTTTTGTTCGTTATCACTAACTTTCTTTTATTATTTTTCATAAATTATTTTACATTTAAAATTGTTCGGACTTTTTAATTTTCCGTTTATTTTGAAATCTTTCCGATAATTTAAGAAATACACTATATTTTTTAATTTAACCAAAAATCACTAGCAATTAAATTATTGTTTTGTTTAAAAGATCTTTATTTCAATTTGTGTTTATCAACCGTTCAAATTTACCAGGAAAATAAAAAGTCAAACAAATTATGACAGTAAACACCCGGGATAATAAATTTCGTTAAGTCGATGTTGACGCTTTCAGTGACAACAATTTCAAAGATGATCAATCTGAATAGAACACCGTATCGATCAACGAAATGGAAATCAATGGATTAGTCGCATCGTAAGGGATTTGTTTTTTTGTTTTTCGAATGTTTTTTGGTGTTTTAAAACAAAATAATAAATGGTGTACTCGGATATCGGACAAATTAAAAAAATTATAGATGGAAAATTTTAATTTTGTGAATTCTCAAAATCGGATAAAAAATTAATATATTTTTATGAAAGAGAAAATTGATTTTCACTCAAGGAGAAAATATCAAATAAAAATGAAAAAAATAATTTTAAAAAATTAAAAAAAGGAAATTCTCAGCAATAAATTAAGAGAAATTATTTTGAGTTATTTAAAAAGTTATCAAATATTAACTGAAAAAATAATTAACAAATAAGAAGTTTTTTTAATTTATTAATATTTTATTAATTTTTTTTAAATAATATCAAATATTAACTTGAATCTTTTAATTATATTTCTGAAAATTTCCTTTATTTATTTTTTAAATATTTTTATTTTAATGATTTTATTTTAATTCTAGAAATATTTTTTATGAATTTTATAATATTTTTCTATTTTTTAATTATTTTTCTGGTTATTTTTTTATAATTCAAATTTCTGAAAATTAACTTTATTTAAATTTTGAAATATTATTTTAAAATTATCAAATATTAAGTAATTTAAGTAAATGGAAATTTTCAGAAATTAAATTAAAAGAATTTTTTTTTAAATTATTTAAAAATTAAAAAAAATAATATGAATTATGTTTGGGGTTCTTTTTGGTGAATTGTAAATTTTTGATATTTTAAAATTAAAAATCATAATTATATTTGAGATAAATTAAAAAATAATATTTTACTAATTAAAATGAAATAAGTTTTATAAAAATTAGGTTTAAAAAGTCTCAATTAAAATAACAGTTTCAGAGTAAAAGAATATTGTATAGAAGATTTTCATATATCTCGTAACACTTTTTAAAATAAAAATCATAATGCTTATTGAATTTAATTGTGAACAGAAATTCTCATTAAAAAAATAATTTATAATTGAATGATTTAAAATTAAAGAAAAATTATTTATGAATTGAATTTTTACAGGACATGTGCATTAAAATAATTTTAAAGATCTAAGTTTATATTTCAAATTAATAAACATTGTAAAAATTAATAAAACAAAAACAAAATAGGATTTATGCAAAATTGAATAAAATAACATATATATATATATATTAGGGATAAAAACAAGACGACGCGTTTCGAGATAATAAAAATCCCATCATCAGGTCACAAATTACACTACGCAAGTACACTATATGGTAGCTTGCCGAAAA
>MQRK01198378.1:99778-111731 GCA_001938485.1 Girardia tigrina
GATCGTTCCTCAGAAATAAAGTATTTCTTTTATTCTTTAATAAACCCGATAAGAATCTGTTGTATTGTTGTCAATTGGATTCGAGAGATTGCAGAATAATTCTCTTGTCTTCGTCTTGGCAGTAATTTTATATTTTTTAAATTTTTTATTGATTTCTCGATTATTAATTGATTTCTTGAAACGTAAGGAATTATTAAGAATATTATTGGGGGTAATTACGTTTGTTGTTTTCCCGTTTTTCGTCTATCACTGTTTTATTTGTGAATGTTCCGAAAATCGAAATTGGAAAATTTATAAAGAAATTTCACAAAATAACTTTAGTTTTAAGGAAATTGAAAGAGCAGGTCATAAAGTAATCAAAATAACTAATAAAAGCTTTCAACTTTTTTATCATTCGAACAAAATCGATTTTCGAGAAAAAAAAATCCAACTCTAATAAAAAAAAATAACGCATACTAGTCAAAACAAATAAAGTAAAAAAAAACGTCATGTACAAAAGATAAAAAAAAACAGAGTTCTGCACACTAACGAAAGCAAATAAGTAAAAAAATCATACAAGCTCCACCTGCCAAAAAAAATGAGTGATACACTACACCTCTGACATAGTCTATTAATATGACAATCCAGTGACATGATTCTATACAAATTGGAACCACAAGGTAATCTTTATTAGTGATTGATTCGGGAGTAATGTTTATAATAGGGGAATCAAGATCACCAAGACGGATTTCAGAACCAATTTCAGAAGAAATGTAAAGAATTTTGTCATTATGAATAAAATGATTAACAAAAAGGTCAATATCACTACCAGATGTGGGTGCATCCTAGAGCTCAGAGGGAAGAAAAGGGAGACTGGTTATAATGCGGACAAGAGATTCTGGCAGTGTCTCAGACACAAAATGTCAACGAGATTGATCAGGATTGATCAAACTCCGAATTTTTAGGACAACTAAAGATCTACAAAGAGCAGTGAATTTGCTATTTTTACAAATATTTTCCTCAGATATGTTAAGTCTTTTACTGAGGTAAAGAATAATAGCTGACAGAATTTGATCATTATTCTTGGTTACAGCCAGTTTAACTCTTTCCAGCATTCTCTCAATGAATTTATCAAGAAATTTCTTATCCCCAAGTTGCTTACAAATATAGTTGAGATCAGCTGGATGAGAAATTTTTGCAAGAGTTGGAGTAATAACAGAGTCCTATTCAGATGCAGAAGGTGTTTGACCAGAGTTATAAAAAGAGCCTTCCCAGTTCATTTGATTGTCATCAGGACCATGAAATAGTTGTGACTGTTGTGGGGGAAGGGGGGTAGAGAAGCTGACTAGAGAAGCAGATGAAATTAAAGAGACAGGAACAATAGGACCCACATTGGGCAGTGGAGGGGAGCTAGACACACGGCTGAAAGGGATAGAGTGAGTTCTAGAGCAAACAGGGGAACGAGAGCGACTACAAGAAGAGGCGTGTGTTTGAGATTGAACAGTGATTGGTCGCTCAGGAGTTTTGTAAATGTAGATAGATGAAGAAACAGGAGCAGCTTCCCCGAGGGCTACTTTCTTAGTAGGGATGTTGATTCTAGACACGAAAAGTTCAGCACCTGATAAATCAGCGTCATCATTCTCTCCACTCAGTTTCATATTAACGTCCTTTTGAGACTCAGTAATAGCAGCAGTGGTTAATGGAAGTTCAATTAGATGAGTAAAAGGAAAAGAAAGTGCATTTACATCAACACCATGGAGAACCTTGATCGCATTTTCAGCCTCAACGAGTCCCAACACAATACGAATAATCTTCTCCGCTATGATGATTGGATGAACACTTTTTATTTGATTGTAATAAAAAATGAATGCTTTTATAGAGATGTCTACTATATCAAAAGAAATGTGGGAAAATATGTCCCTCACCACCAAAAAGATACTCACAAGCTTCGGATCGAGAGGTGGTTCCCTAATATTTTTAGAGTCAACTAAAATATTGGTGAGAACTTTGGTTATGAAATCCGAGGCAGAATAAGGAGCCAAAGGAACAGATGGACAGATTTGGTCAGAATTGTGTGCAAAACCGTGTGTTATCGAAAAAGTGTGTGTGCACGTAAAAGTTGTGTTTGGTATGAAATACATCAGCATTTATATCTGATGTCATGTGCACACTGTCCGGGTGTTTCGGGGTATATGTGCTTACCTATCAATGTAGATTCGTTCTCAATGATTTGTCCACTCCGTGCTCGTTGTCAGCCCCGGTAGATGCGGCCTGGCACTGTGTCCTGAATTATCTCAAACAGGATGCGAGGGGAAAGTCTCGACGTTTCTTGCCTATTCAATGAAACTGGAGGTGGTAATTATCTTCGTTCCTGACTGTCATCTGCTTATTTTATAATTTAGATAATTATGCCGCTGTATCGCTGTTCATGCGGCCCACACCTGATGCTTGAAGACTGGCTTCCCTATCTCTGCGACTGTACGGCATTCAAGCGAACTGTGCAGTTCTGGTAAACATGTCATAAAGATGTCCTGATTTAATTATCTCTCACCCAGGACGACCCGGAATCCACCTCCACAGCTGTCTGGCAATCGGATTATGGTTTGTTTTTTAATTAATTTTAATTTTACCTTTGTTTTCTAGATTTCTTCAAGGGTTTCTCTAGGGTCTACGTCAACACTTCCCGGCTTCTTTCAGGATTATGGGCATTCCACTACAAGCAATTTTCGTCTGGACCCCTTTTTTCGGCTTCTATCGCCTTCAGGTGAGCTTTTATAGTCTTTTCGGGGTTTTTGGTTTTAATTAATTCGTTTTTCTCAGCTCACGGTCAGTCTCAACCTCTCCGGCCACAGATGCGTAGTGTAACGCACCTCTCAATTTCGTCAGTCGCTCCACATGCTCTGGGGCCTATTTACACATAACGGTTATAGTCGAGCTAGACTATGGCCAAATTTTTGTTTCTTTTTGTTGAAGGTTCCTTACATGTGGAGTGGCGTCGTTATTGGGAAAGTTCGGAAACTCTATCGTAATATTCCTTCCTCAAGTGAAATCTCGTCCGGAGATTCAAAGAAACGCATATATACACAGAGTGAAAGATACACGATCGAAGAAAAAAATAAAATGCATTCAATGGATAAATATAACATTCACGTATCATAATCATATAATCAATATTGTTTATCAAGTTCGATAGTCATTTTGCATGCATATTGATCCGTTCAATAATGTATTCATTGTTCTATATACACAGGTAGTTCGATTATAGTTTATTTATTTACACTTGTTCCATTCACTCCATGATTATTATACAAATGTTCTAATAGTATGCGGTCGGTGTCCAAACCGCGGGGTTATTATCTTGTCATTGATCGCCCATATCGGCCGTTGAAACTCAATATGCTGAAGGGTTCTCAGTCGAGTCGACATTATCGGTCCACAGAGTTTCTTCATGCTCTGATTTATTAGTTGACAGTGGTTCGTAGATCATTTTTGTAGATTTATTAGTTTCGTCAGGATCGATCCTCTGGTTGCAACATTTCTCAATTCGTGTCGGATTTCCATTTGTAATTCGGCATCAGTTTCTTTTTTGATTGTTGAATTTTCTGATTTGACTTTTCCTTTCTCTTAAAAATTTTAATTAGTTTTCACATTTTTATTACGACAGCTGGGCCGACTGGAGTGGCTAAAACGATTAATTCAGCAATAAAATTACCTGCATTTGTCGTCTTTCTACTCCTCTTAATATCTTTATAAAAAACTTCTCATTATCAAATGACGATTTGTTCCACGATTTCTATTTCTCGAACATCTCATTGGCTTTTGTTGCACATTTTTTATTTATTGGGGCTTTCTTGTAAAGAGTGAACCAATGACAGCCTCTTTGTCTCTTTCTTTGAGTGATTAAGATTTTTCCTTTCGTATTTTTTGTCACTTTCTTCTACATCTCGAACTTTATGATTTCACTTTTTTTATATGGGTATTTACGCTTTAATGTATTTATCTGTCTTTTTAATTCGTCATTACTTTCTTTATCCTTTCTTTTCGCCTCATCAATCAAACTTCCAACTCCACATAAATCGCCTTCTTTCACTTTCGTTTCTATTTTCATTTTGTTCTGTTCTATTACTTCTTTCCATTCTCGATTTTCGTTAATTCTCTGCATTACTCTCTTCGGTTCTGCGGTCACTTGAATCAAAAGCTTCCTTTTCTTCGAATAACCGTCGAAATTCTATTCCATGAGATTCTTCTAATCTTAAGTAATAAATTTGTGGCAGTCCTCTCTCATTATCTCTTCCAAGTCGGGTCTGATCTATTTCCTTCCTTTCTATATTTTCACATATTCATTCCGTTCCGTTCTGAAATTTGAAGGACTTCCGTTCTGTTGTGAGATGTCTATCATTGGTCCAAATTGTTGTTGATATCTTGCAAGTTTGATTTTAAGATGTTCATTTCCAGATGCTTATGTTCTAATTTTATAGTAGTTGGAGTTTTCATTATATCGTATTATTCCTCTTGATCATCGAGGTAATAAACTTGTCCTTGATAGTAGTCGTCGCTTTACTGTTGATCGTTGAATTGTTGGTCATTGTCATATTCTCCTGAACCATTCATTAGTAGTTCTATAATAATCATCTCAGTTCCCATTTTTGTTCATAGTGATTACTACTATAATATCTGGTATTGATAAATTTTGCGCTTTTGGTCTTTGGCCTTCCTCTCGCAGCCCAGGTTGACCACTCTCCCACGCCAGAGGTCCTCCATGACCTTCTGGCGTCCTCAGCTTCCCAGGTCTCAATTTTCAATCAACCTGATCACTGAAGCATGACTCTCCGTTGATGCTCTTTAACTGTACATCGAACCAAACATTCTCTGTTTGACCGACCGGTGACCCAGTCGATATCGATCCTGCTGCGTCACTTCACAACAGAACCGACGGTCTGATCCCCATCTGCCTTTACTAATGGCATGGAAACTTTGACCGTTTTCACCGGCCTCGCCTGTTCACCCCCCGATCAAAAGGCTAGGTGTAACCTGTCGGTTACGTACCACGTATTGCCACTTATTCCGCGTCGTTGGTCAAGAGCAGTACGACAATACGCCGACTAGACGGTACCACAGTAGAATGTTCATTCATTCTTCGTAAGACACGAGGGCCTTCAGTCTTTTCCCTTGCATTATAACAGGGATTTATCGTGCCCGCGGACTCTTACGAGCCCACTGCCGCCTGTTGGACGCTACCCTTTGAGGAACCTACCCTCTCTGGTAGCGTCCGCTGTGATTCATTTATTTTATTATCTATGCATACACTTATATTTTTGAGCGGTTCGTATGGATTCCTGCAAGGTCATTGGTTTCTCTAAAAGTAAATAATTTCGTTTTTGATGGTTATTCTTCTTTTCTTATATTTTCTCCCTTTCTGAACGAAAATAATTAGCTACACCGATTTCCTTTTGGTATAGTTATCAAATGTGATTTATAACACTTTAAAATACTTTATGAGCTTTATAAGACGCTTATTTTGTGATTAAATGCAACACACACAGCAAATTATATTATATCTGACATTATAAACGAATACTTTTACACATTCAGATATATATGTTAATAAAATAGTTGTCTTTTGATCGGCACCTTTTATTTATCTTCCTCTTTCTAATTCTGACCTTTTTGTTTAATTTTGATTCATTTCCTTGCTGATGCGTATAAATCCCTTCAATAGTCTACTGAAATCATTCTTCCCAGAAGCGTCGTTCATTATATGTCTCATAGGCGTTACGGTAACCACAAATTTTTCGATTATATTTCTTTTATTTAGTCTACAAATTAATTCCCATATTATTTGATCACTTGTTTATATTTCACGTTTAATTTCTTGTTTTGAATCTCAATTTTATTTCTCGTTTCTATTTCCATAATATTTCGAATCTATTTGTTCCACTTTTATTTCATTTTTCACATTTTATTTCTCATTTTTCATTTTAAACTCAATTTCATAATCGTCATTTTCATTATTTCATTTTTCACATTTTATTTCATAAATCCTCCTTTTTTTCATTCAATTTATTCCATTTCTGTATTCGCACGAATCTTAATTCCACATTTTTCTCATTTTATAACGAGTCCAGGACTTTAATACTTCCAATACTTTTATATTCTTTTAAATTCTTTCATATTCTTGATATATATTTCTTAATTCTTTATGTTACGACAGAGACAGAATTATGCAAACCATTTCCTGTACCGTTATGATATTTCCAGAGGCATCTTCATATAAGTCCTTTCCTAAACCCGACATCACTTACGCATGAGAGTCATGTTCCGAGTGTTTGAGGATAGTCAAGCTCGATTATCCTCAAGTAGTTTTAAATTGGCTCCCAGCTTGTCGGAATGCCGAGTGGGGTCGAGATTTCGGTCCGTTGCTTGGGGTTTGGCCTGTTCGAATAACCTGAAAAGCAAAAAAAATTCTTATTTAAAAATCTTAATTAATGAAGTTAAATTTACATAATCCAAGCCAGTTCAGCATTCCTGTCGTCAGCGCAGAGATATCTGAAACATAATAAAATAAAGGTAAAATAAAATTTATTACCGAAATTGACGCAATGATAAACATTGCCCCAGCATCCCTCGCAGCTGCGCATCCGTTGTCCAAACTATGAACATGAAAATGATGAAAATACACATAAATATACCTTGATGGACAGACGCACGGGATGTCGAGACCACCATTACTTACTTTAGCTCGACGCGTAAACCGGACGCTGTTAGGATTCACCGAACACCCTGTAGGGTATAAATACCCAAGCACGTAAGCACCTAACGCACGCACACCAAAAAGCAATTATAATGAATTGGAAATTTTAATTTAAAGTTATACCCAAACGCCTTCAAGATAGTTTAACAAAGCGAAATTTTATACGAATTTTGCAACATTTGTTGTTAATTAGAGTTCCAAAATTTGGCTCGTTTATTTGATTGAAATTGGTTTTCGAGATTTTTACGAAATTTCGGTTTTGAAGAATTATCCTCATTTTATTTCAAAGATATTCGAAGGTACGACGCGGTAATTTATTGCTATTATTATTCTTGATTCATTTCTCATTCATTATTTTGATGTATAGTTTGAATTTATTATTGTATATTCATCATTAATTGTCTCATTACTGTTTTTATTTCTCATTCATTATTTCGATTTATAATTTGAATTTATTATTGTTAATACTACATTACTGTCTATTCATTATTAATTGTGTCATTATTATTTTGTTTTTAGTACGAATTAATAAAAATATTAGTTAAATTGACCTTATTTCTTAGTTATTTCATTTCTTATTTTGATTTTGAACTGTGTTGATACACTTAGTCTTTAGTTGTTATTTATTTCATTCTGGTTTAAGTTACGTTATTATATTTAATTTGTGAGTATTAAATAATTATTATAAGTATAAATGATTATCATTATGAGTATAAATTGATTTTCGGGATATAATTTTGATTACTCGTATGTTTCTTTCTATTAACGGATTACATATCGAGCTCGGAAGGCAAATTCTTGAGACCGGTACGACGGCGGTTCGTCTCCGCTCTCAAGGGCTCCAGAGGAGTGGGCCTTGGACGCTGATGCGTAACTAAGTCGTACACGACTCATGTACATAGTTGATATTAGATGAATTTATGTAAATAATTATAATTAATGAAAGAATAATTATATTATAATCATTGGAATTTAGATATTGTATTATGAGTTCTAATAATTAGGTTTATATTTTATATTTGATTTTTACTTATGATATTTTAAGTTTGTTAATAGTGTGATTCTTTAATGTAATTATTTAATTCAATAATTCAATTCTATATTTCACAATAACGTCTTGGCTTTATATTAATTGTACAATTTGAGAATTTTAAATTAGTGATTCTCTTTGAAGATTCCAATTAGTATTTTATTTTTTTTGAATTTAAAAATTGAGTTTTTCTCAACACATAAATTTGATTAATTATCGTAGTAATTTTGGTAAATGTTTAATGACATTCTTTGCTAATTAATTTATCGCAATTATTGGAAATTAAGTAAGGGTTTAATGAATAGCTTTCGTAATTAATTCTTTCATCCATGGATAACTTATTTTAATTGTAATTATCCTTTGGAATTAATTCTTTCATTAATTCTTTCATCAATTTTATTTGTAGTTATTTTTATAATTAATTCGATTCACTAATGGATAATTTATTTTATTAATAGTTATTTTGTCTGCTTTACTTTATTAGTAATTATCTTTTGTAATTGATTCTTTTCATTAAGGGATAATTTATTTTATTTGTAATATTAATAATTATTCTATAATTCCATTTATAATCATCTCGCCCATTTGTGATTAAGTAAAAGTTTGAGTGAATTACAATCTTAATAATATCATAAGATAAAGATGAGTTCGAATGTGAATACACGAATATATGAATAATCTAACGAGACGAGTGACTGTAAGTAATAAGTATCAGTAAATACGGATACAGAGAAAGTAAAAGTAAATGATTAGATTCGTAAAATGGGATTATTAATAAAATGAATGTCAGAAGGAATTGGTTTTGACTTGACTTTTGAGTTCATTAAGCTGATTCAACTTTGAGTTTTCAAATTAATCTTACTGACTAAATAGAAGTTTGCTGATTCTTGAACGATTACCCAGATGAGCTTGACATGATGAATAATTGCGAGTACATAGACTAGTAAAGATTAAAGAGTTACATTTCGTCTCTCACCAAACAATAACTTTAGCGTTAACTGGAACAATAAATCGTGAAACGTGATAATTGAATAAAACGTAACACATTTGACAACTAATATGGTGAATTTGAACTTCTTTGGGGCGAACAACCTTGGGAAGGTGATTCCGACCGGCTGCAGCATACAAGGGGCACGCGGACCGATCGTCGTTTTCTTTCGTAGGGCTCTCTTCTTTTCCTGTCATATTAAATGTTAATACATCGATATGGTTATAGTCGTAGTATAGAATTAAAATCATCCCCTCAAGAAGCTGAGTTATCAGTCGGGCCATCCTTGATACTGGTCAAGAGCCCGAAGGCGTTTCGACGTACACACAACGTGTTCATGTGAGCGAAGGAGGCGCGTCTGTTCCCCAATGACATGAAATTGATTGAGTTTATGACAGAGTTGCCGTTGAACTCTAGTGGAAAACGGATGGGGGCTCAGAGCTTTTGAAAATGTTGTTTTGAAGGGGAACTCGACATTTATATACTTTTATATTCTTTTATTCTTTTCTTTTATTCTTTTAATTTACAGTGGAGGACGAAGCATATACACGGTTCACTTCCGTCCTTCAACCCAGTAGCTCCATCATTCTTCTTCACACCCCCTAGGTCGGGTGTGCAAGAGGCGCCTCATTTGTCCAGTTGGAATCTGGGTTCCCTACTGCGGCCCGAGTTGTTTACGGGGACTTCCCCCGGATTTATCTGGTGACTCTCTCACCACCTTTGATCTCCGTGACGGTCACGGGGCATAAGCCAGTTTAATTGTCACTCAGGGTATTGGTTCTTTGTTATCCGTCTCTGAGACCGGCTCCGTACGCAGACTGTACCGATGTTCATTTGGCCGTCTCCCGCATCTTTTCATCCGGGCGTAGGTTTCCTCGGTATGAGTCACGCGACGCAGACCCTTAAGACGCGAGAGATCCCTGAGATCAAAAAAAAAATTTTTTAAATGCGCGCATTTCAAGTTATCCCCTTTGGTTAAAGGTGGCCTGGATATCTCAAAATAATAAAAAGATGTCACGTAAAAAGAGAGAAGAGACTCCTCGCCAACGATCTCAAATTGCACGAGGGTGCTCGGTTGCGCCTCCGCGAGACAGAGCCCAATCTGGTCTGATCCTTTTAACCCCTTTCTTTATCCGCTCGATTGTTCCGGTTATGAACCTAAATTTACATTCATCCGATGTGAGCTAGGCCTGGTCAAAACATATAATTTTCAATACAATTATCTCTATATTCTCCATTTTTTAATATATATTATCCCCATTTCATTATTCATATTTCATTCAATTATTTTCCACAAATATTTCTATTATTTATTTCATCTTTTACACATCGGGAATCTCATTGTAATCATCGTTTTATTCTCTCATAACTTAATTTTCGCAAGATAAATTTAATTTCGCTTTAAATGATTTCGATTTTTCTCCTCTTCAAATTTTTAATTTCTCTTAGACCTTAACCTTATTACACAATTCTCGTTCTTACTTTTCTATTTTACAATTCGTCATTTCCGTGATGCTCGTGGTGCACAACCTTTTAAGTTCTCTTGATTTTCACATCCAGTTTTATTCCTCTGTCAGATGATCGTTTCCCTCCTCCTCTCCACCAAGTTCAATCTAAACTGTTACAATTCTCCGATTTGATTTCTATTTTTTAACTATTAATTAAACTATCTCGCAACTTATATTTATTAAAATTCCTCATCGACATCATAATGTGGATGGTTGTTATTCATGCCTGCAAGCACTCTCAATTCTTTTTTACGCTTATGGGTTTGACTTAATTACGCTCGATTTCGTAGTCTGTTCCCCCAGAAAAGCTTGGCATTTAACTTCGTCTGTTCTCCACTCTTTGATTGTTCCTCCAAATATAGTTGTATAGATTGAGATCTTCCAGCAATGTATATGTATTCGAATGTTTTCTAACTCCTCCATTGTTCCTCCTTATTGACGCAGTGTCATGGGTAGTTCGGTGCGTGCGTCCTGTCATCGCTTCTTGATCTATCCTCGCTCCAATTTCATTTAAACTGGCATAAATTTCGTAGGACAGATATTATTTATTATCCACAACTTTCAGTAATTGTAAATACTGTTGATTTTGCAGCTCTTCGCTTAAAATCTCGCAATACTTTATTTTCGCAGATAGTTTTATTTCACTTATTTCGTTGATTATATTGAACTTTTCCTCGGTTATTTCTAGGGTATGCTCTTCCAATATTTTATCAATAACCCTCAGTGCTTTTACAGTTCGAATAAATGTTTCCATCTGTATATTGAGATCATTAATCCGGAATTTTTCTTCATTTAACTCATCTTTTAACTTTTTCCCAATCGTATCTTTTTTGATAATTATGTTTATTTAAGTTTTCTGTATAATTTAAACAGTCGAATTTCTTTTTATTTACTTCCTCATTTAGTAATATTTTCTCCACTTAAAGTTTTTTTCTTCTTCGTACTGCATTTTCTCATTTTCTAACCTGACATTTGTATTTTAAAACCTACAAGAAAAGTCATGACATTCGGAGTGTTTTCAGTAGAAAATTTTTTTTAATTCTTCTTGTGACAAGGTTCCTTCGATATCTTTATTCTTAAAATTTTGTTACAACTGAGATGATTCCTTCCTTCTCTTTTTCAAGAACAACTACTCTGTCTTTCATAACCTTTAAATCTATTGTCTGTTTCTCTTTTTTCTTATATTAAAACTTGAAGATCGCTTTGTAATTTTAATTCACTTTAATAATTTCTATCTTTTCTGTTTCACTTTTAATATTTTTATTTCTTTCGATAAATTCTCCTTTTCCTCATCCATATTTCTAAATCTGTTTGTAATTGAAATTCGGTATTTCTGTTTTATGTTAGATCTTCTAAAAGATTGTCTTTTTTGTTATTCAAGTTCTCTATTTTCATATTCATTTATTTCGTTTCTCTTTTTCAATTTCGACACATCATCTTTCAATTCACCAAACTCTTTCGTTATACAATCTTTTTCTTCTGTTGTTCTGTCTAAATCTTTATTTTTCTTCCATTATTTCAGTTTCTTTCACAATAATTGACTTTTCTTCTTTAAACATCAGTAACTCTTCTTCTTATTTCCTTATATTAGGTTGTTCGATATGAAACGGGTCAAAATTAAAGTAAAATGTAAATCGATTTTTTTTAAATAATAACATTTTATTTTTAATCAAAATATCCCCCCATGTTGTCAACAC
>MQRK01198378.1:125429-136816 GCA_001938485.1 Girardia tigrina
TTAATTGACAACAAATATATCTTCTTATCGATCTTCCTTATCGATCTAAATAAAAAATGTTATCCCTATTCATTCATAGATGGCTATACAAGTCTGATATATATTATGATTCCATATGGCATCAATAGTCAGTAAAGGGTTATATTAAATTTACCTTTTTTTCTCTACTTTTATAAAAAATATTTAAAGAATGCATTTAAAGAATACTCTTAATGCAACAACACAGAAATCAATTGGAATGAGTCCAGCAGAAGTAATATTCGGATTTCAAATTAATCGTCAATGAAAATAGAAATGAAGTTTTAGATATAGTAAGGAAGAATCAAAAGAAAGTTAAATATGATAATAATAAAACTTGTCACAGAATATTCAATGTCAGAGATGAAGTATTACTGAAAGTAGAAGGTCTTAATAATAAGGATGAGAATCTTTACGAAGGCCCATTTACAGTAATTAAAAAGAGACATGATAGGAGCTATGAAGTTATTGACAATACAGGTAAAACTTTCATCAGGAATGTAGAATGACTAAAGCCTTTTAAGAGAGGGAGATGTGAGATATAAATTAATAATTGTAAATATTAAATGTAAACTAACTTAATAATGATTTTATATAACATATGGTTCACAACATTCAAATAATTAACTCTTCAATGTAAATAAATATGATTTATTAAAATGCCAATTGTTTAAATAATTGGATTATCACGTGTATATTTTTGAATAATGAAATATATTTTTAGAATATAATTTTCCATTATTATTTTCCATAATACTATATATTTACTAAAATGGTCAATCATGACCATTATATACCTTTCTTTTTTTATTATCACCCTCCACGGGCCGCATATATCAATATATACCTTCTCAAACGTTTCCAATGAAGTTATTTTGATTGTCTCCTCCTTCGTTTTCGAAGTATCTGTTTTGGTTTGTTGACATTCTTTACACGCCTTGACTACTGCTTTTACCGTTTTGCGTTCCTCTTCCATCTCGAATTTATCCTTCAAATAATGATAAACTTTTTCTGCTTGTTGTATCTCAAAGGAAGATCTGAGGCAAAATTTATCACAGGATTCAATTATTCGAGTTTGTTTCGGTATGGGGTTTGGTCGTTTTCGAGACGTTTTCATGAGAGATTGAGTCTGGGTTGTCTTTTTACATGGTTGAGAGGTTGTTAGCTCTGAAATCGATTTCCTGACTTGACAAAAGATCATTTTTGTCATCTCAAGTTTCCTCTGGGTGAATCCAGAACTGAAGAATTGTTTTTGATTGATCGGTAGTTTTAAGTTGAATAGATCATGCATCATTTGAAACACTGATTCCATGAACTGATAATCATTTAAAACGCTCAATTCGAATCCTTTGTCAACAATGAATCTTAAAAAGGCAAAATTATATTCAAAAAACAATTGCTGATATAAATTTTCGTAATTTTCACCGTTGTTCAAATGAAGACCGCGAAAATCGATCGATTTTAAGTTTTTTAATTTTCATAATTTTTTACTGATTTCCTTATTCAAAGGAACAATTTATTTTTTGTATCATCTTTCTCTATTTTCAAATCAGAGATTTCCTCAAACATTGAATCATTCTTCTTATCTTTCACTTGTATCATTTGCAATTTCATTTCAACTGATTTTTAAATTTGATTATGACTCAGAAATTCAAAAAAAATTCAGTGATTGTAAATAAATTTTTGTTTGTTGAAAGCAGTTGTGAATCAACAAAATCAATTTTTTAATATATATCCACATTTTTTTCTCACTAACCACACATATACACGCATTCAACGCGACCACACATACACATTCACATAAGAAAACTCATCGACCTAATTGGTCCATACTTGTAACTGTGACTTAAAGTCAGATCATTTGAAAATATTCGTTTTATTTTCCTTCAAAAAATCGATTCGAGAAGTTAAAGCCAACTTATTTGAAATTAATTTTTTGTTTAGATTTTTTTTACTTTTTATTTTCTTTCCAAATATCAGATTTTTGAAAGTCATTGAGTGAATTGCAGTGTTTCTTTTCTTCAAATTTTTAAATTTCTAGTAAAGTAAATTAAATCTTCTGAAAATTGAATAAATTCATAGTTTAGATTTTTTTATTCCTTTAGTCGGTGGGAACTGATAGATTCAGAAGAAACTTTCGATGCTTTATCCAAATATGATATCTCAGAAATAAAATTAATCAAAGACGGAAAATGATTTTTTCTATTTGATAGACTAAAAACTCCATTAGAGTGTTTTCATTTTTATTGTATTTTGTGTCAGAAAGTTTTGAGAGATAATTTATCTGAAAACCGACTGTTTGAAAAGATTTTGAGGAACTATTCATGAAATTACCAATCAACAGAATCAACTGTAATAATTTCACAAAATTGCTAATGTTTCTGATTTCCGTGAGAGCTAATGTAGCGTAATTAATATCCGGTTTGATATCGGAAACTCGTTCATTAAATTTCATTTTAAAAAGAAAACAATTGAGACGTGGATCTAACCGCTTGATTGTTGACAAAGTACATCCAAATTGTTCAGCTTCGTTTAAATTTTCATAATCGTCAATCATGTTAGAAAGTTGATTTAATTGTTCTGTCGAAAAAGGCACTATCTTATTTATTTTTTTTCAGTATCGAAAGAGTAACATCCCATTATTATTAAAATATTGGGTTAAGAAATCGAAAACATTTAAATTATTAGATTCAATACATTCTATTAATTCTGGTATTATTGATTTAACCATTCCGATTGACGATATTAAAACCAAATTCTTTGAATAGTTCTACCGAATTGGAACATTCAAACCCGAATGTATGAGTGATATTTAAGTTGCATTTATCCAAAAAAATCAGTAATTTGTCCGGAATTCGGTTTTCTTTTATACATAATGTATCATTGTGTGCTTCAACTGGATCTTTAAATGGACAAAATGTCTTTAATTGGATTATACTAGAGAATTTTTGTGTCATTAACTGCCGAACGAAAAGATTTTTACCTAAAGCTGCAACACCATGATCAGATTTATTAGTCTTATACTCTTTAATGATTTGTATTTTGAATTTTAAGGAATACGATTTTGTTTTGTCAATCATGATTTTTTTTTATTTGAAAATAAAGTTATGTTAACTATGATACAATTTCGTAAGTTTAAATAAAAAATGAAATTATTTAATTGTCAGAAATTAAAAAAAGTCAAATGGATTATTAATACTATATTTATTTTTATTATACTGGTTTGAGATTTATGAAATAAATAGTTCCTCAAAAGTAAAAAAAAATAAATGAATTTAATTTCGACCAAATTTGTTTAAATAAAATGTATTAGACATTTTTTTGTAGAGCAATAAAATTTGAAAAACTGATGTCGGCTTCTAATATTGATAGCGTGGAAGATGTTCCAAAAACATCTAACATGGGGGCCTTGTCGACGAGCTCGACCAGTTGATCTCCAGATTAATTCCGGAGCATTTCAATAGATATTTTAAAGCAGCGAGAGTTCCTGAAAGCCTTAAAAAGACAATAGTAGTGACTCTACCTTCGCAGGAATTAATTTCAATATATGAAATCGCGAAACTACCAGAGAAAGGGTTCAAGAACAGATTGCGGGAAGCATTTCAAAAGAAATGATCTCAGATGTAAATCATAAGAGAAGCTGCAGAGTTTCATAGAACTACAGAGACAACAGCTGAATTCTTTGTTTAAGCAAGGAAAATGGCTGAGACAATGGCCACCTTCCAATGGATGGTCAATGAAATAGAAAAATGCCTGTTGTTAAATTAGAACAACAATAGTGAAACGAATAAAGAAATAAAATGAGGGATATTCAAGAGAAGGAAGAGATAAAAACAATTATCAAAAGATGGACGAAGTGAAGAAAAAAAGCACGAAGTGGACCTGGAGATGAACCAAGTCAGTGCAGTAAGACTATCTTATGTTAGCGCGGTTCAGCAGGACAATCATTTCAAAAATCGAATTCCATCGGGAAAGGGACCGAAAAGAGAACAGAGAACCTGTTGGAATTGCAACGAATTGGGTCATGTAAGATCCCTATGTCAGAAGAAACGGGAAGTGACATGTTTCGGATGTGGTCAAAAGGGTCACATTAGACGAGAATGTCCAGTAAAATGTCAAGGACCGGGTTAAAGAGCAGAGAAATACGAATTTGAGAGAGAATTTCCTCAAGTATAACAACCATAGAAGACAATGGTATGGAAAAATGTATGAACAAAAGCAATTTCAATGGAACGACAGAATGAAGAGTGGACCGATAACAGACGGAAGAGCAAATCAATATTCAGATGACTATAGACGAGGCATAGCGAGAGGATGCCAGCTGGTTGCGCTAGAAATGGAGAATACAGAACATCAGAAAAAACAAAGAGAGCCAAGTCGACAAGGGACCGATTTTAGTGATGGAGTAAGTTTTTTAAATCTTAAACCGGATTGTAAAAGTAGTATATATGATTATTATAGTAAAAGTATTAATAAAAATATTAAATATATAATATTAAACAAATATAAATTTCCATTTTTATTCCTCACACAGTAAGCTAATATTTTTATTTAAATAACTTTAATTAATTTTCTTAATTTTACAAGATGCATGACACAGAATGTTGAATAACTGATGTCGGTTTCTGGAACGCTCTTCTTAATCGTACCGCAAAGTCCACTGTTTTCAGATAAATAGCTTCTTCCAATAAAAGCTTGTACCATCAGTTATTGGATTAATTAATCAAATTTGCAGATTTCAAAAAGCCGTTTGCAGTCGGTGATAAATTCTTCTTAATTACCGAGCCAATCGAAAACTTTTGGTCTTATATATATAGATTATTCACGAAACTAGGCGCGATCACCATGCAAGATATATCAGACAAGAAAAATTCAACAATTTTAGTTTCTGAATATCAATTTATCTTTTATAGATATTGCAGGATAATTTTATAATAATATTTTAGATCATTTATATGTTTATAAATTTAAAAATGGATTTAGATATAACTATACTAAGGTGACCAGATTTTTCGATGTGCATAGCGAGACTAATTGTGAAAAATAGGGACCGTCCTGGTCACCTTAAACTATACACATGTGGTGATGACTATCCTAACAATTAGTTTATCCATAAAATTTACAAAATAAAAACAATTGAAATTATTTGAAAAATAATTGTTATTCATTGAAAATTAAATAATTTTTACTTTTTCAAATATCGAAATACCAATTTCATCAATGAAAATAAAATTCATTTTTTATTCATCGAAAAGAAATTTTAAAATTGTATAATTATTTATTAACTTACTAAAAAATTACTAGCATTGAAATTATAGTTTTGTTTAAACGCTTTAATATTCCAGTTTGTGTTTACCAACCATTCAAATTTACCAGGAAAATAAAAAATCAAACGAATTATGGCAGTAAACACCCGGGATAATAAATTTCGTAAAGTCGATGTTGACGCTTTCAGTGACAACAATTTCAAAGACGATCAATCTGAAGAGAACACCGTATCTATCAACGAATCGGAAATCAATGGATTAGTCGCATCGTGAGGATTTTTTTTTCGAATGTTTTTTTGGTGTCTTTAAACGAAATAATAAATGGTGTACTTGAATATCGGGCAAATAAAAAAAAATATTCTATGAAAATATTAACTTTGTGACTTCTCAAAATCGAATAAAAAATTAATAGTTTTTTTTGAATGAGAAAATTGATTTTCATTCAAGGAGAAAGTATCAAAAAATTATCAAATAAAAGATGAGAAATTACTTAAAAAAAGGAAATTTTCAGAAATAAATTAAAAGAAATTATTCAATTATTTAAAAATTATCAAATATTAACTGAAAAAATAATTTAAGATATATTTAAAAATTCAAGAAAATATTTTTTTTCGGTTTTCAGTTACAATTTGATAATTTTTCGATAAGTTATTTTAATTTCGAAAAATATTTTTTTTGGTATTTTTAAATATTTTATTTTTTTAGCTAAAATTTGATATTATTTAAACAATTAAATAAATTCTTTTTCTTTATTTAAATTTTTAAATAATATTTTAATAATTTTAATATATTTCTTTAATTTATTTTTGAATTTGTTAAATTATTTTTTCTTTTAATGTGTAATACGAGATTCAACTGAAAACCTAAAAAAAATATTTAAAAATTCCAAAAAATATTTTTTTAATTATTTTTAGATAATTAAAAATTTTAATATTTTTTTCGGTTTTCAGTTACAATTTGATAATTTTTCAATAAATTATTTTAATTTAATTCTAGAAATATTTTTTTTGAATTTTAAAATATTTTTAATTATTTAGTTAATTTTTAAATATTTTAAATTGCTGAAAATTTACTCTATTTAAATTTTGAAATATTATTTTAAAATTATCAAATATTAACTCCAAAGGTAAATATTATGAACACTAATATGGGTTCTCGAACATTTATTTGCATCACAATTTGAATTGTCTTTGTCACAATTCTCAGCCAAGCTCTCAGAATTTCACATCGTTCTAAGTTATCGTTGACAGATGTAATAATGTTATACAATTTTCCGGTCAAATTGAACATCTTACCAATGAATCGCGACATTTTATCATTCAAATTTGTGAGGAATATGCGGTGTGTAATTGCTTTGTGTAGTGTTTGCATGGTTGAATGTTGCGTGTTATATTCTTAATATAAAAATTATATCTTAAAAATATATTATGAATACAAATATTCTCAAATTTAAATGACAAAAATCTCATTTTAAAATGAAAAATTTCATTCGCTGTTTTGATGATTCGCTGTTTTGTAATTCGCTGTTTTGACATTCGCTGTTTTGACATTCGCTGTTTTGACATTCGCTGTTTTGACATTCGCTGTTTTGATGATTCGCTGTTTTGATGATTCGCTGTTTTGTAATTCGCTGTTTTGACATTCGCTGTTTTCATGAATCGCTGTTTTGACATTCGCTGTTTTGTAATTCGCTGTTTTGACATTCGCTGTTTTGTAATTCGCTGTTTTGACATTCGCTGTTTTGTAATTCGCTGTTTTGACATTCGCTGTTTTGGGATTCGCTGTTTTCGGGTATAACCGATTAATATTTTAATTCTTATAATCTGAAACTAATTTATTTAAATTTAGATTTAATATTCAAATTTTTAATTTTTATTATTACAACTTTTAAATAATTTTATTGATTTTATTTTTGTAAATTTTTAAATAATTAAAATCAAATTAATGTTTAAAAATGTCTATAAAAATATTTTATTTTAGCCAATCAAATTTAAATTAAATATTTTTAAATAAAATAATCTTATCAAGTATAATGATTATAATGAGAGATATTGAAAATTGATTGATGGATCTAAGTGAAAGCAATAATATTGATCATCATAAAGATGATAAGAAATGTGAATGTAATAAATGCTTCTCTCTTAACAAAAGTTCTCTTAACAAAATTGGACATGTATAAAATAAAAAAAAACAAGATATGTTCATAGTTTATTAATATATTAACAACTCGTAATAACAACTTGTTTAATGATGAACATATGACAATTCAGCTGCGCAGTTTATGATATTTCGAAGAATGTTTTTCAAAATATCCCGCGCTATCTGATGCCGTGATGTTATGCCTTTCAGATAACATCAGTTCAGACAACAATAATCCATTAGTCCCCAATCTTAATTTTGATCTTACATCATTCTTAATTTTTGAAAAAGCATTTTCAATAGAATTAAGCATATAAGAATAAGGCGAAAGGAATTTAAATTCAAAATTAAATTCTGAAGTTATTCTTTCAATTTCTTTTTTATGTATTCTGGCGTTGTCCATTATTAAACAAGCTTTTTGTATATGAAGAACATCTCTCAAATAGCAACATAGTTCAGTAATATATTTAGTAAAAATATTAGCATTGACGGTAGAGTTAGCCATTGTTTCGCAATAACCCATTCCGTTGATTGTCATACTTGCAATTAAAGAAATTGATCTACCTCTTACTGTTGGTGTTGATACTATAGCACGAGTTCCTCGCTTCGATCTAGCATGAGATCTTTTTAAATGTAAATTACAAGATGATTCATCGATAAATATCGCCCCTGAAAAATCATTGTTGAAATGGCTGTTAAACAATAGCACATATTCCTTTCTCAAAATGATTTTTTTTCTGCCGAATTAACTCTATCCAGCTCTCTGTAGGAAAGTTTCATAGTTATTTTTAGTTCTTCTAGGCATCTATTAATGCTAGAAATTGATATCGAAATTTTCGGATCAGCTGCTTGCTCAAGCTTTTCTTTAAGTGTAAACTGTGGGTTAAATGTAACGATCTCCTCAATTTTGTTTATAATATGCGCTGTGAGAACTGTTCTTATTGAACCACCTTTTGCTTTGAGGTTAACAATATTGTGCTTGTTATATTTATTGACTATTACTGTTGCTGAATTATAGTTAATTTGAACGATCTCTGATGCTTCTAATATACTCTGTCCTTGTTCACAGACGAGTTTAATTAAGCTTTGACGTTTTTCATTTGATATTTTAACATATGAAACTCTTGTTGGGGTTTGATTTGCAGGATTAACTGTCAAGGCAGTATTGTTCGAATTATTTGAATCCATTTTGATTTTTGAAAAAAGCGTGAAATTGCGTTAAATAAATTTAATCAAATTAATTTTTTTGTATTTCTATATTTAGTATTAACCATAACTTATTTATCAGGTTAGTTATTAGTTAAAATTTTTTGATTTAAATTTTTGAACAAAATGTTGCGATTCATTGGTAAAATGTTCAATTTGACCGGAAATGGTATATATACTCAACTTTACGAACATCTGGCGGAACGCAAGTCTAGCTTTGCAAACAGAATAAGCAAAATTACGGGCTAGTTCAAATTCCATAAGTTTAACGCAACAACTTGACTTTCAGATATTTTAAATATTTTGTGGTACATATATGTGAGTCCACGTCAATTGGTCGTGGAAAATTTGTCGGGACACAATTCGTTGGGGATTTGGCTTTCGAATTTTAATTTTAAGATTCATGTAAAATTTAGAAAAAATAGATTTAAATTTAATTTTACAAATGAACCAATTCCAAAACATTTCTTCTATTTTCCTGGTCTCTGTCTTCGTGGATGTCTTCCCGATGGCCTCTTAGTGCCAAGTTTATGGGGAGAGAAACCAGATGATTTTCACCACAATTTCTCGCCATTTATTAGTCTCAATTAATTCTTCCTCTACTTTGTTTATTACCTTTCCCTGAGCGAGCCAGATCTCTAGCGCCTTCCACTTGAGGAATGCCTAGGCATGCGATGCGCTAAAAAAGTGTTCATGAATTTTAGTATTTAATTTCCACCAGTTCTTAAAGCATTCTTCAGCAGAAAAACCAGATAACCCAACTGAAAACAGTCTGCAGCAAAAGCAGCACATGGCCTCCTTTGATGGAGAATACACTATCAATGTTCTCATACTTTTCTCTCCGTTCCGCAGATCACGAAAAAACATTTTTTGTTTTTCTTCTTTTGTTTTCGTTCCTGGTCAAGGTGCTTCTTTGAATTCCAAATGAAGGTGCTGTATATCCTTGCCGAACAAGCATAGAGCGAATTTCATGGTTAATCTTAACATGTCAAAGATAAACGTCAGTAAAACCAGTTACAAAGTTTGTTTTCAGAGTGATTACTTATTGCCCTTCTTGTGCAACTTTATTTAATAAAAATCAAAAAATTAAAAAAAACGACGATTTTGTTTTACGATAAGTATTGCTTACGTCTTTTTTCTTATTTAATTTTTTCTTAGTTACTTTTTTCTTAAATTAGTGGGCTGAACAACAATTACGATACTTGTACAGTGGATATTAACGATTAATTAATTGTTTATTTTTTAACGATTACATTTTTTTCACTTAATCAAAATTTTCATTTACTTCTTTATTATATCACTGCATACTTTAAATGTGCTTTTGAAATTAAGCACAAATTCACTGAAAAACGAAGTAAGAAAATTCAGTCAAATAAAATCTAATAACCGGAAGTACTTAACTGAAAAACACAAATCAAAACATTGTCATTGCTAAGTAACAGTAAAGAATTTGTGCATATGTGTTAAGAGACAAATTTTCCAGCCCATTGGCAGTTTTTATTAAATTAAGCATCATTTTAACATTCTGTTATGGTCAGCATTTTCGGTCAGATTTTTCTTCGTTTGATTTTATGTGTAATATTTTACCCATTCACAAATTCCACCCCAAACAGTCGTGCCGCTCGGCGTGGACCGCCCCCCCCCCGCTCCCCCATGCTACGCCACTGTTCAACATACCAAATTATTTTAAATATTCCTCACAGTAAATAAATAATATTTAATAATTTAGAATTGAATTTAAACATTTAATCGAAATGTAACTGAAAACCTAAAAATATAATTAAAAATTTCAGTGAATGAAAATTTTCAGATTTAAATTAAAGGAATTTATTTTGAATTATTTAAAAATTAAAAAAAAATAATTCTAGAATTAAATTAAAATAATTTATTTTGAATTATTTCATATTTCTAATAGAACCGAAACAAAAGAGATATTTAAACAACTTAAATGAAGATGAACTAGTAAATCAAAAGAACATTTTTCCATTCTTTATGCATTCTTTATTAGTAACTATTTAAATCTTTTGTAGAAAGGAAAATTTGATACAAAAATTTTGAGAATTCAATTTTGCAATTAAATAGTCACTAATAACAATAAATTTATCAAAAGCATGGAAGGAAAAATACCAAAACATTTCTATTTGATACAGTTTAAACATTTGTGGATAATCGTAAAACATTTTTTTGCAAAACAATTGTTTTGATTAAGTAGTTTGATCATATTTTCACGTAATCATTTATTGTCATCGAGAATGAGTAAGTGTGCAAAGATTGGAGAAAATTGATTGAGTAAAAAGCCTTCAAAAATAGTTTCTAAATTCCATGGATACCTATGCATGGTATCCAGTCAAATGACCGAATCTGAAAGACCGAAATTATTACAAAATTATTTTCATGAATCAAAGAAAGTTTTTTTTCATTCCAAATTGAGAATGTTTCATTTTTTTATGTTTATAATTTTAAGGCAATGAAAATCGGAATTATAATTTTTAAAAAACTCATTATCCTAAAAAATCCTGGATATTTAACTAATATAAAACATTCTCAATTCAAAATGAAAAATAACATACAACAGTACAACATACCGTGACGTACATAACATTTAAAATATTCTTCATAACAATTTTTTAAGTTATTGTATTTTAGAATAATAAAATTTGTAATAATTAATTTCGCTCGTTTGACACAAACCCATATATATATATATATATATATATATATATATATATATATATATATATATATATATATATATAT